>JAFLJL010001092.1:47500-57594 GCA_018398815.1 Conus ventricosus | reverse complement strand
AAAACATCCATGAAGACCATGTCTCAGATAAATCACGATGCTTCAGAAAAAGTTTTTTTCAAGTGATGAAAAAAAGCTGTTTCGGAAAGACTATGGAGAATCCGCACAAGCGCAAAGATGTTAGATTAGTTACCAAAGAAAAACGAAGCAATTAAGTGACTTCAAAACCTAATTATCAGGACTTCAGAAGATTTCATGACCAGCTTTTTGGCATAATGATGAAAAAAAAGAAAGTCAAATTGGACAAGCCCGTTTTTATTGGGTTTACTGTTTTAGAATTATCAAAGCTTTTGATGTTAGAATTTCTTTATGACTACTTTAAACCCGTGTATCCAGAGTCCAGAGTACTTTACACAGATACAGATAGTTTTGTTATAGATATCCCTACTGACGACATCTATAAGACATGGAAATCGAAGTGGCTAAAGGGCATTGCGGGATGGTACTGATACATCTGATTACCCTAAAGATTCGCCTTTACATTCAACTGATAACAAGAAGGTTTTAGGAAAGATGAAGGATGAATTATCTGGAGGGGTGGATTAAGGAGTTATTGGTTTAAGGTCGAAAATGTACAGTATTTCGAGCCAGGAGAAAATCATTAAGAAAGCAAAGGGAATATCTTGCAGCGTTGTGCAGTCAAACATATTACATGACAACTACAAAGAGCATTGTTTGGCAATAAGACTTTTCATCATGACAACGTAAAACTGCGATCTAATCTACATGAGATCAACACAACGGTTGTAACAAAGAAGTCGTTAGATAGAACAAACACAAAACGTGGTGTTTGTTAATCCGGAGTTTTCATATGCAATCGGGCACTGGAGGACCGCATAAACAGGGGGGTTTATATTTTTCATCAACTTTTGTTATAAGATCAATCATAGCTTCATCCAATTCATTTAAATCTTTTCTCATGTTTGCTGACGCGTTCGAATTTTTTTTATTATTTCAGATATTCTTTTTCCCAATTTGGGGGTTTGGATTGTAGGTGATCTGGATGATTTAGCATGCTTTGATTAATCCCCGAAAATGTTTCCTTAATAGCATTACACGCATGAAATGATTCCCGTATCATTTTCAAGGTCTCTTCCTTTACCATTCTTGTTTCGTTCTGCACTTCCTTCTGAGCTTCCATTTTAAACTCAAATATATTTACGTAAATTAATTAAGCGGAACTGTGTCTGGTGGGATTATCTGCAGTTCTTCTTTCACAAAGATCTTGAGGAGCTGGTTGTTTTGTTTGTGTCAGTTTCTCGTAAATAATACACGGGCGGATTCATCTTTACAATTCTTTTTATTTCATACGGGTCAACACTCCAAACTGGATCTGTTGCCCTGATGCGAGTGTCCCCTTCTGCTTCTCCGGTAAATAAAGGTACCTTACTTTTAAACCAAACGGTAATAGTTTGCCGGATGAAGGACTCTACTTCACAACATTTATTGTTTTTCTTTTGATTGTTGTACTGGTTTTAGTCCTTTAAATTCTTCATTATTCATTGCGCGCAAAACTGAGGGCAGTCTTCTGACCCATTCTGTGTTGCGAGAATTGTCAATCAGCTCTCTGTGATCTGGTAGGAGAAAAGTCTTTCGGCTAACTGTTTGTTAAAGTTTTCAACTAAAGCCTGTGATCTGTGAACTCCTGGAATGCCTCTTTTCATGGTAACACTATGTATCAACAATAATTGATTCACTTGCCCTTTTAAATTCTTTGCCATCATCTGATGAATCATACGGAGTATAAGATAGCGGGCCTGCCTCGTTGGTTATATCAGTTGTATCGGCAAACAGCAACAGCAGAAGCACTCTTTTGTGTTAATGGTTCAGCATCTTTATAATCTTGTGGAACTACATTTACGTTCAATGACTGTAGTGCCGTACTTAAATCTTTTTCGTTTTCTCTTCCCTCCTTTTCTCTAATTGTATCAGAGGGTAATATAGAAGGTCCATTTGCATGGGTGTCGTTCGGTATTGTGTTCACAAAGTGAGGGTCTCTGTATTCGACTAGGAGCAGGTAAATTAAATTTGCCAAATCGCTTGTTTAGATAACCATTTCTTTTGCACTGTTTGTTCACTGACCCCCCGCTGCTTGGCTTAGCTTTTTAATTGCTGTGATGCCCTTCCAATATCCTTTGGGGAGCGAATAATAGATTTTGTTCATTTTTTATTTCAGGCCAATATTATGCGCTACAAAATACACAACGGTCATACCAAGACAATACCCGATTTCTTGATCTTTTGTTGTTTTCTGAGGATGATGAAAAGTCACTGGAATTTTGAGATGGGGCCGGCAATGTCTCGATTGGTTTGCCATGTTACAAGATAATATTGTTTTAATGCTTGATTGCAACATCTTTTAAATGTGTAAGCTGCATGCCCCTGTTTTTTCAGTGTGTTATAATAAAATCTAACTGCTTCATTCTCTGCTTTTCATAGCGATCTTGGTGCTGCGGCTAGTTGCTCCACGTTTTATGTTATGTCTTTTTCTCTCGCCTTCATCTCGCAGTTTTACTAAATGCGTAATTACTTCCACTAAAAAGCGCAGCGCATCAAACCACAGCCGCCGCTTCCCTCATCATTATTACGAGTTTGAAGCCATTTTTTATAAATGTATTTTTTTCTTACATATTTATACTGTCTGGTAATTATTCCTTGCTGACTAGAAAATCTTTCGTGTAGCAAACGAAGCTGCAATAATGGCAATCCAGCTCTTGCTGAATCCTCAAAGTCTAGTTTGCCAGATATGCTGGTTTAATTCTTAAACAAGCTTTTACCAAGCATTGAGTATCCTACACTCTAGACCTCCAATAACCGCAGAATGGATATACCCTGGTTGGCAACAGTCTTTTCGGTGACTCATTTTTAGAAAATAAAATATTATAATTAATAAAAAACATTGAACAGTGCGATCTACTACAGTTACAAGGTGGCCTTCAACCTTCCTGAACTTATGAATGACAAGTTGATGGCCAACTGTTATGCACAAAAGGAGAGTTTGTATTCTTTGGCAGCTGTGTGGAAAAAACAAAACAGTTCCTCGGAACTGAATTCAGCATTGAACAGATTCAACGATGTCGCCGGCCAAGACATTTTAAAGTATGCCATAACAGGTATATGATGAAGCGGCAGCTGGGGTCTTAGGAATTGGTGATGAAAAGTGTGGGGCAAACGGTTCTTAGTTTTACACCTTAAAACTAGTCAGTAGATTTGCTCCCATTGATTCCTGAACAAGATCTTACGTATGATATAACGCAAAGATCCGTTTTAACGAAAGTCTTTAGGAGTCTCTAGGATAGTGATTTATACTATCGATTTGGAACATTGTTATCGCCTTAATCCGTGGGATTAATAAACTTGTAATCATATAGATTTTATTTCCCTTCAAAATGACCGAGCCAGAAAATCAGCAGAATCAGAAAACACTGAATCAGGTGGAGAAAGTAACCAAGCCAGAAAATCAGCAGAAAACACTGAATCTGGTGGAGACCAGTGAAAGCATCCTCATCCTGGGCGTGTTTAAAGCAGGAAGAAAATTAGCAGAGTGGAACAGACAAAAAAAATTAATGTTACAGAATATAACTCATAATGAAAACATAACGCCGCCAACGCCAGAACAAGTTGATTCAATGCCAGCTATAAAAACTCCATGTGATTCAAGGCCTACAGCACCAAAGTCTTCATGGTATATTGAACTTAAAACTGTTGCCATTTTTGGCGCCCTTGCTGCTGTGGGGGGCAGTTATTACGGTTATAAATATATACACAATGGCAGCAAAACAAAGCAATCAAAAAAATCTGAACCGCTAAATACAGGAGACAACAGCACGCCAGTACCGTCAACAACAAAAGATCATTTTGATCATTTCAGGGATGGATAAAAAAACAAAAATATTTTAAGACTTAATTTTAATTTTTTTAATAAAAATAGATCATGGCGTATTATTAAAATGATGAAGTCAATAAATATCGACATGGAGTTTTAAAAGAATTTCATAGACCAGAATTGTAATCAATGCGGTTTGCTTAGGATGTAAGAACTTCATAAGATCTATGCAGAGAACGCTGAGCAAGACCCTCAAAGATGACACGTTTTTTGAGGGTGTGTGTACTATTTAGACATCTATATTTAAGATAAACATAGATTGTATTTTTTTGTAATTATAAGATAACTTGAATAAAGAACTTGGATGTATATTAAAGGATGAATTAGTTATGAATTTGAGGTGACTTATCAAGAACTTAGAAGTACTTAAATCAAGAACTTATTAAGAAATTGAAGATAATTATTTAAAAATTAATAAGAATTGGGGTGACTAATTAAAACTTAATTCTAAGAAATTGGGGTGACTTGGGTAGTATGTAGGTGTGTTGTGGTGTACACAGGGGGAGTGCGGTGCGTGGGGTGGGGGTGGGGGTGGGGGGACGTGCGTGCGTAGGGTAGGACAACAATCACAAACCAAAACAAACAAACAAAACAAACAACAAACAACACACAATAGAAGGACAGTGTTGGTAAGAAAAGTGAGAGGCTTATTTTTTTGTGTTCACACTGGACGCCGTAAATTAAGACAGCCACCGAAAGCACTATCAAAAATCCTGAATCAATAACTACAGGATTCTGTTTAGATCTATCGGCGGCGACGAAGGCAGCTGAAAAGGAAGGTGTGCAGGGCGTTGAAGCAGGTTTTTCAGTAGAAATGTTTGCCCGGCGGTGTACGCGGAAGTTACTATTTTTAGAACACGTATACTATCGTAGTAGTCCAACCGCATATGCAGCAAACATACATGCATGATCGTTACTATATTGAGAGCCACGTAATTTACTATTTTTGAAACGTACCTGCATGATCGTTTATATTTAGAGCCTCGTCATTTACTATTTTTGAAACGTACATGCCTGATCGTTATATATTAGGAGCCACGTATTTACATTGTTTGAAACCGTATTGATGGATCGGTACTATATTTAGAGCCACGTCATTTATATTTAGAACGTACATGCATGATCGTTACTATATTTAGAGACACGTCATTACTATTTTTGAAACGTTGACATGAGCTCATGATCGTTACTATATTTAAACATTGTCTAACACAGTGTGCTACTTCTCGTTGTTACCGCAACACGCATGGTATGTTAGACTGGGATGTTGGTGCTGGATGTGAGGAGGAATATGCGGCGCTTCTGACCAGTACTTTTTGTACTCATCGATCTGAAGGCATCTCTTCGTTTTGCTTCAGTTTGCTCATTTGAAATATACTGATTCGGCAAAAACCAATCGGTGTAAAATCGGGGAATTGCTTGAAGCGATTTTGGCAACAGCGCGCAGTTACGCGCATGAACATCAGAATAGCCAGTTTTTTTTTCTAGCCACGGAGGCGCCACGTTTTTGTCATCTTTCTTCATTTTCTTTGTCTCTCCTGCATGTTTGCATGAAATCAAAATACTTCCCAAATGAATGTAAATCAAGATTTGTTGGAGCGTTTGCTTTTGAGATTTTCACCTTTTTGCACAGTCTTTCTACATTGTCTTGTTCAGTTGCTGTTTGAGCTAAATAAGCATTGAATAGCTTCTGTTGATATAGCATGACTAAACCTAGACTTGGTTTGAAAACAAGATATTGATGTAAATACTTGGCGTTGTTGGTTTACTTCTGTTTCTTTCCGCCTTTTTCTTTAATCATATCTTCATTTCCTTTTGGGTTTTTGGTAGTTCTATTGGATTCCTTCTGTTTTAGCTTAACTGCTTTTAAGGCCATTGCTCAAATATATTCTATTCTCTTCTGTTCCTGCTGTTTTTTCTGTCCATAACAGAGTAGCTTGCTTTGTTGATACAAGCCCTTCTGGAAGAATTAAAGGAGTTTTTGTGTTGAGGAAAAACTTACAGTTTTTGATGCTGCTTGCGCTTCAAAATGTCCTGATTTCATTCTTGTGAAGGATACCAAATAATCTGCTTCTTCACAAGAAGAAAACACTATCAACCGACATAAAATCTTTTTACAAAACACCTTGTTTTCACTGAAAACACGCGTCTTTCACCACAGTCCCAGTATCGCGTGATTGATGAAATTGTTTAGCTTCGAGCCGACTTTCAACCCAATGCAGCGCCATTTTTTTAGATAAGGAACCATCTCCTCGATTAGCAAAACACGTATTTAAAATGGCTGTATCTTTGTCAACAATATGATTCTCCGTTCTTCCATTCTTGAACCAACAAACCGTTAAGATACACAATCTGTTCTTCGGTAAACGGTTATAGAATAACACTCCCACAGCACAGTAATCCGTCCTGCTCGTCCAGCAGTCAGTGTGGAAGAATTTGTGGGTTAACCTAGTCATGTTGAGCGCGCTGATGGCCGGGCTTTAACAGCGCCATCACGCGGCCAGTGTTGGCTGGCAAAAGCAATTCTAGAGGCTGATGTATATGTTGTAATCGGGCAGGCTGGGCGGAAGGAAGTGGGGTGAAGTGAAGAGGAGGGGCGGCAGTATTGATTTTTGGTCTCAACAGTTTGCAGCGGCGAAGGATCGCAGGCTAACTTAAATACGCAGACACATTATTATAGGATGACTGTCAGCAAAAAGAAACACTTTGTTCCCCCCCAAACCGGCTTTCGTGGAAGGGACATGCAGAGAATAATAAATAGTGGGTTGTGTGTGTGGTGTGTGGTGTTGTGTGTGTGTGTGTTGTGATTGTGTGTGTGTGTGTGTGGTGTGGTGTGGTGTGTGTCTATGGCTCCGAGACTAGCTTCTCCTCCGTGTCCCCAAAATTAAAAAAATATTATTTAAACCACAAGCAATCCTTCTTACCGTTGTTTGAGGGCAAGTTGAACCTTAAAGGGATTTAGTGAGACTCTCTTTGCTGACACCCACGCTGTAATTAACACACCGCGAAGTATTCGGGAGCCTAGTAAGCCACAAGTGTCTCATGGGCGCGTTCAGCACAGTGCGTTTCCCTAGTTAATTATGGGTCGTGTTCAGCGAGGCTACCTTTCCCCTACGTTACTCTATGAAAACTTCCCATAGTTAATCTATGATAAGTTAGTAAATTAGTATTGAAAACGGATCACTCTACACAATATGTTTGTTTGTAGTGCAGTTATTTTTTGGTTATTGAAGTCTTACACAGTATGGTTGTTTGTAGATAATCGTTATTTTTTGGTTATTGAAGTCTTACTTGCCAGAGAACTAATAAATGCCGCTTTTAGGCCACTTTCGCCCAAAAACTTGGTGGAGGAGCAAGTGAGGTAGAACAGACATTTATCTGTTCTCTACCGTCGAGTCGGAGAGATCTCCATCTCTGCTAGCTGGTTCCACTTTCCTTTATCCACTTCGGTGTGGAGTTTGTGGAAAAGTCTTTCGCCCTTCAGCGGGTCGGAAAGTATTCCACTAGACACCTGGGATCCCTATCCCTGCCAGCTGGAAGAACCACCTTGGGTCGTCCCTGACCTGGAGTCCCTTCGGTGTGGACCGGCACGGTTACGGCTGTCATCCTTCATTGGACTAGGGAGCGAACCGTTTCTCACCTCGCCCACCCGCCATTTTGGTAACTATATGGTCTGTTTTGGACTGTTTTGTTTTATTTGGGTTTTCTAACCTTTCAGCGGTTGAGAGGTTTTTCTTCTGCCTTCATGTGCTGTTGGCTCAGGCACACATTTTCTGTGTGTAACTGCTCCAAAGAAGGGGAGCAGGTATGGGAATGGTATCGAGATATGCGTCTTGTTGTAGAATTGTAGAAACGCATTATCTTTAATTGTGTTTTTGGTCCTTAGCAGCTAGGGATTCTGTTACTTTGGACTAAGTTGAAAATCGCTTACTATATAATATCCCTTCATTTTGGTCAATGGAAGCCGTGTTTGTTGTTTTCTGATTACACAGGTTGAGTCAATGCTTATCTCGCTCAATATGTGATTTGGGCCGGAAGGATATCAGAAATGTTAGTTTCATTTTCCTTGTTGCTTCATAGACACGAGACGGATCGGGGAACGCATGAGCGTGCGAACGGCTAAACATTTAGACCGCGGAGTGTGGAATTCCTGCCGTATCGCCCCACTTGTGGTTCCGTTCTCGTTGTGTCCTTGTCTTATATGTTTGTGTGACAGACGTGTGGATGGATTCTAATTGTTTTTATTCATTGGAGCTTTTGACTAAGGAAGTTATCCTTAGTACAGGTCAAATAAAAGCAAAAGAAAAAGGGAAAGAAGTTATTATAGTTTATCTGCCCTTTTATAGTGACTGACATTGTTGACCTTATTACGGCATTGTGACCCTTCACACTGACGCACTGCCGGACCCACTATGTTGCCACACACTGACAAGGACTATAGGGTGATGACTACTCATCTGGAGACTGATCTCCGCCGTAGGGCGGGATTATTTTGCCTGTTTTTCTTAAGCTGCAGCTCCGGTCTTTGGCTGCTGGAAGACCAGCATCCACGGACCCTGCAGTCAGCATCCTGCGTCCAGGCACCAGTCGCTTTTTCCAACTTGCGGACTGGAGGTGAACCTCGTCTCCTTTACTGGGACACCTGCTTCACCTCGGACTGGAAGACCAGCCCACCACGAGCGTTACCCCTTTACAGGATCCACCTCCTTCTACGAACCTCCTCGGTTAGGGACTCGGAGTTGAGTGTTCCATTTTGTGTGGTGTGGGTGTGGGTCTGCCGTGCGTGTGCGTGGGTTTAAAGCCGGTCACTGATTCGTTTTGTTTTGTTTTTGTTTTTTTTTGTTTTGTTTTGTTTAACTCTAGTTGATTAGGTCCCGTTGGATGCAGCATTGTTTCTAATACTGTCTTTCTTCTGTTATTTTGCTGAATGTTCTTGTAGTGGTTTAGTGGGTTAGGTTGGGACAGTAGGTGGATCCCGGGATATTGGAGGGTTTTTGTGGTCTGTTCAATTTACTTTGCCCCTAAGTCAGTTAGTTCTGAATAGTGTCTTTTTCTTCTATGCCCCATTTTTTTTCTTTTTTTCCTCTCTCGGCTATCTTTTCTCTTCTTTGTTATGACCCATAACCCCGTCTGGAGTGCTAGTGTGAGTGAGTGATTGTAATGTGAATAAAACTAGTGTCGAAACTTCTTCCTCTCGTGGTCTGGTGGTGTGAGGGATAGAGTGATCGCTCCGTTTCTGCCACTGCACATTACCTGTATAAGAACCCCCCCTGTCAGGTGTACTCACACGTGACAGCCACGAATGAACACAGTCACAACATGCAAATCAAATTTCAGTAATAAATCAACATGAATCAAATAGTAATCAACCACACTACATCCATTAGGGGATACAAAAGTGTAATTACCCTCTTTATCTCCATCACAAAACCCATTTAAGATATTCATAAACAAAAAACAAAAATCCAGTAACGTTTTCCCAAACCTATTTACAACCATATCTTTTGAATGACGTAAAAAATGTCATCCATTTCATACAAATCAAAATCATAAATAGTCATATCTTCATGCTCAGATTGCATCTGACCTGTTCGAGCGTTCATATCACCAGTTACAACAAAGTATACATCATCTTTATCAAACGTTTCCAATAAAGCCTCTTCTAATAAAAGTACGCCATCTTTGATAACCTTATCATTATATAGAGGGCCTCCTTCTAGAACAATATAAAAACCAACAAAAATGATATCTTTATTTACACCAAAAACAGTTTTATCTATTCTTATAACAATTGTATTGTCACAATTTATCTGAATCACTTTTACATATTTTTCCAAACATTTTCTTACTAAAAGGAGTATACCTCCTGAGTTTCTTCCATGAATGAAAACTTTCTAGCTGAAACATGAAATTTCATATAATCATTGAAGATGCATTTATAGTCAAAGACGAATCTAAAAAGGTTTCTGTAAGGCAAACAAAATCAAATTTGTTAACATAATTTACAAAAGAAACATCACGTAGTTTTGGAAACAAATTTTCAACATTATAACTTAAGAAAGTCCATGTTGTGGATGGTCTAACCTGTCCTATTTGCTTTTTACAGAGTTTGAACGCAAGGGTCTACTACCAGCCGTACCCCTTTCCCCACATAGAGACTTGCTGGACTGGTTAGACAGGTACGCTCGCATGCCACTCTGTCTGTTGG
>JAFLJL010001092.1:40000-42500 GCA_018398815.1 Conus ventricosus | reverse complement strand
CAGTGAGTTCCTGTCGAGTGTCTTTAGCTCCAGTGAGTTCCTGTCGAGTGTCTTTAGCTCCAGTGAGTTCCCGTCGAGTGTCTTTAGCTCCAGTGAGTTCCTGTCGAGTGTCTTTAGCTCCAGTGAGTTCACGTGGAGTGTCTTTAGCTCCAGTGAGTACCCGTCGAGTGTCTTTAGCTCCAGTGAGTTCCCGTCGTGTGTCTTTAGCTCCAGTGAGTTCCCGTCGAGTGTCTTTAGCTCCAGTGAGTTCACGTGGAGTGTCTTTAGCTCTAGTGAGTTCCCGTCGAGTGTCTTTAGCTCCAGTGAGTTCCCGTCGAGTGTCTTTAGCTCCAGTGAGTTCCCGTCGAGTGTTTTTAGCTCCAGTGAGTTCCTATCGAGTGTCTTTAGCTCCAGTGAGTTCCTGTCGAGTGTCTTTAGCTCCAGTGAGTTCCTGGTGAGTGTCTTTAGCTCCAGTGAGTTCCTGTCGAGGTCGCCGGTATTGACACGTTCTTGGGGACTGTCACAGGACGGACGTGTGGTGTGGCGCCCTCTGGTGGGGACGCTCAGTACTACTGGCTTCGTAGTTAAGCCATCGCTGTCGTCAGTAAGGGCTGTGTTGGTGATGTCATGCGAATGTTAGATCAGAACAGGCGCTACCGAACACCACTGAAGTGACCTGACAGTAGTGCAGTGTCTCCTCTGGTGAACACCACTGAAGTGACCTGAAAGTAGTGCAGTGTAGGTTGCCTTAGGGTTACTTGACATAAACTGCTCCCTGTGATCACCAGTGACGGGCCGAAGAGGAACAAGCCAGGAAATGGGCCATGGAGGGAAAGCCAGGGAATGGGCTATGGAGGGAAAGCCAGGGAATGGGCCATGGATGGAAAGCCAGGGAATGGGTCATGGAGGGAAAGCCAGGGAATGGGCCATGGAGGGAAAGCCAGGGAATGGGTCATGGAGGGAAAGCCATGGAGCGGCCATGGAGGGAAAGCCATGGAGCGGCCATGGAGGGAAAGCCAGGGAATGGGTCATGGAGGGAAAGCCAGGGAATGGGTCATGGAGGGAAAGCCATGGAGCGGCCATGGAGGGAAAGCCATGGAGCGGCCATGGAGGGAAAGCCAGGGAATGGGCCATGGAGGGAAAGCCAGGGAATGGGCCATGGAGGGAAAGCCAGGGAATGGGCCATGGAGGGAAAGCCAGGGAATGGGCCATGGAGGGAAAGCCAGGGAATGGGCCATGGAGGGAAAGCCATGGAGCGGCCATGGAGGGAAAGCCAGAGAATGGGCCATGGAGGGAAAGCCATGGAGCGGCCATTGAGGGAAAGCCATGGAGCGGCCATGGAGGGAAAGCCATGGAGCGGCCATGGAGGGAAAGCCATGGAGCGGCCATGGAGGGAAAGCCATGGAGCGGCCATTGAGGGAAAGCCAGGGAATGGGCCATGGAGGGAAAGCCAGGGAATGGGTCATGGAGGGAAAGTCAAATTGAGCGGCGTGGGGTTTGTGCCACTTCACTTTATCCGATTCATGATGGCATTGAAAAAGTAATGAGAGTAAAATGAATAAAGTAAAACAAAATGAAATCCAAAAAACACACACAAAAAACGAATAAATAATTAAACACATAGATACATAACTGAAAATAAAATTAAATAAACAAACACAAACAAATTAATAAATAACAAACAAATGAATAAATGAATAAATGGAAAATCAAATAGAATATTTAAATATATATACATATATATATATATATATATATACATATATATATATATATATATATATATATATATATATATATATGAGAGAGAGAGAGAGAGAGAGAGAGAGAGAGAGAGAGAGAGAGAGAGAGAGAGAGAGACTTACACAGAAACCCAAAATGTTTGATGAGCACTTTCCTCATCGTACATCATCATCATCATCATCATCATCATCATCATCATCATCATCATCAAAATCATCATCATCATCGACAACAACAAAAACAACAGCAAAAATCTTTTTGATCGTCGTCTTCTACTTCGTTCATGTATTCCTTTTTATTGCAATGACAATGGGGAGTTGTAGTGGTGGTGATGGGGAGTTGTAGTGGTGGTGATGGGGGAGTTGTAGTGGTGGTGATGGGGAAGTTGTAGTGGTAGTGATGGGGGAGGTTGTAGTGGTGGTGATGGGGGAGTTGTAGTGGTGGTGATGGGGGAGTTGTAGTGGTGGTGATGGGGAAGTTGTTGTGGTGGTGATGGGGGAGTTGTAGTGGTGGTGATGGGGGAGTTGTAGTGGTGGTGATGGGGGAGTTGTAGTGGTGGTGATGAGGAAGTTGTAGTGGTGGTGATGGGGGAGTTGTAGTGGTGGTGATGGGGAAGTTGTAGTGGTAGTGATGGGGGAGTTGTAGTGGTAGTGATGGGGAGTTGTAGTGGTGGTGATGGGGGAGTTGTAGTGGTGGTGATGGGGGAGTTGTAGTGGTGGTGATGGGGGAGTTGTAGTGGTGGTGATGGTGGAGGGAGGGACTGCAGAGCTCTGCATTG
>JAFLJL010001092.1:30000-32500 GCA_018398815.1 Conus ventricosus | reverse complement strand
ATACAACCACCACCACCATCACCGCCATCACAAGAAGAAGAAGAAGAAGAAGAAGAAGAAGAAGAAGAAGAAGAAGAAGAAGAAGAAGAAGAAGAAGAAGGAAAGAACAAAAACGAAGGGCTGGGAGTGGGTAGAGCTGGAGAAAACAAAAAGGAGAGAGGGGAAGACTGATGAAAGTCACATTGAAAACCTGAAGAAAATGCATTCGTGTTTAAACAGGTCTGAAGACATGCAAAGGAACACAAAGATTTATATTTCAGCCCCATAAAACTTCAAACTCATCCCCCGTCAACCCCCCACCCTACCCCCTACCGAACCCCACCCCCCATCCATCCACACACCAGGGCCTCCATGTCATCGTAAACCTTCAGCCGCGGCCAATGTCCCCGTGCCTTCTGATTGTGTTGGTAACGTTGTCCCCGTGCCTTCTGATTGTGTTGGTAACGTTGTCCCGTGCCTTCTAATTGTGTTGGTAACGTTGTCCCAGTGCCGGGGCGGGGAACGGCTTGGGCGGAAATGCCCAGCAGTGTTGGATAACCTTGCTCACGTTCTGTGCGGACAGTGATGGCCTGGGAGTAATGGACAGTGATGGCCTGGGAGTGATGGACAGTGATGGACAGTGATGGCCTGGGAGTGATGGACAGTGATGACCTGGGAGTGATGGACAGTGATGGACAGTGATGGCCTGGGAGTGATGGACAGTGATGGCCTGGGAGTGATGGACAGTGGTGACCTGGGAGTGATAGACAGTGATGGCCTGGGAGTGATAGACAGTGATGGCCTGGGAGTGATGGACAGTGATGGACAGTGATGGCCTGGGAGTGATGGACAGTGGTGACCTGGGAGTGATAGACAGTGATGGCCTGGGAGTGATGGACAGTGATGGCCTGGGAGTGATGGACAGTGATGGACAGTGATGGACAGTGATGGCCTGGGAGTGATGGACAGTGGTGGCCTGTGATGGACAGTGATGGCCTGGGAGTGATGGACAGTGATGGCCTGGGAGTGATGGACAGTGGTGGCCTGGGAGTGATGGACAGTGATGGCCTGGGAGTGATGGACAGTGATGGCCTGGGAGTGATGGACAGTGTGGCCTGGGAGTGATGGACAGTGATGGCCTGGGAGTGATGGACAGTGATGGCCTGGGAGTGATGGACAGTGATGGCCTGGGAGTGATGGCCTGGGAGTGATGGACAGTGATGGCCTGGGAGTGATGGCCTGGGAGTGATGGACAGTGGTGGCCTGGGAGTGATGGCCTGGGAGTGATGGACAGTGATGGCCTGGGAGTAATGGACAGTGATGGCCTGGGAGTGATGGACAGTGATGGCCTGGGAGTGATGGACAGTGATACCCTGGGAGTGATGGACAGTGGTGGCCTGGGAGTGATGGACAGTGATGGCCTGGGAGTGATGGACAGTGATGGCCTGGGAGTGATGGACAGTGATGGACAGTGATGGCCTGGGAGTGATGGACAGTGGTGGACAGTGATGGCCTGGGAGTGATGGACAATGATGGACATTGATGGCCTGGGAGTGATGGACAGTGGCTGAGAAACACACTGCGTGCGTGCCAGAGATGTTCGTATAACTGAAATGGAACCAGATTATCTTTTTTTTCTCTTTTTTTGTGCATGTGTGTTACTGTTACTTGGGGGGTTGTTTGTTTGCTTTTTTTTCTTCTGTTAATTCTATTTGTTTGTTTCACATTACATTTATATTTCTGTTTTGCTATCTCACATTCACGGCGCTTTCGGTTGAATGGTAGTCCCATGCTGCTGATGTTTTCTGTCCCATAATTGGCAATCTTCCCCAGAGAGAAGTCTGTCCTGGAATAATTCAGCAGAAAAGGACACACCCAGAATGCAATAATCAAAAGGTACAACATGGAATTCAGTTCTTTTTCGTTTATTTTTTTTCTTGTTGTTGTTGTTGTTGCTGTTGCAATTGTTTTTGTTTGTTTGTTTTTTTGGTTTGTTTTTATTCTTCTGTGTTCCGTCACTTCTTTCTTTTACTGCATATGTGGCTGTTATATTCATATATCTAGCTCGTTAATGACTTATTTAGATAGTTGTATGTGTTGGACATCTTGCATTCTTTCATTGACTCAAAGAAAAGAGGGTGGATGAAGCAAGGAGAGAAAGAAAACAGGGAGAAAAGGTAGGAACGAACAGGATGTGGGAAGTGAAGGGCAGAAAAAAAAACCCAACGGAATGCGTTAGAGAGAGAGAGAGAGAGAGAGAGAGAGAGAAGAGAGAGAAGAGAGGAGAGAGAGAGAGAGAGAGAGAGAGAGAGAGAGAGAGAGAGAGAGAGAGTGTTTATTCAATTATTTCATGCTGACTCCACCTTAGCGCCAGCAGCTTCAAATTATCATTCATCATTCTTCCTCCCTCCTACCAATCCCTTCCTCCCTCCTACCAATCCCTTCCTCCCTCCTACCAATCCCTTCCTCCCTCCTACCAATCCCTTCCCCCTCCTACCAATCCCTTCCTCCCTCCTACCAA
>JAFLJL010001092.1:17500-25000 GCA_018398815.1 Conus ventricosus | reverse complement strand
TTGCTCACCTGTCTTCCTTTGTGCACAGCTTACGTCTAGCATTGCCTCTGCAAACGTTTTGACATATGGTAGTTAAGAGATATGTGAATCAACAAAAACATCTCTCTCTCTCTCTTCTCTCTCTCCTCTCTCTCTCTCTCTCTCTCTCTCTCTCTCTCTCTCTCTTCTCTCCCCCGCTTCTTTTTCGTATCTTCTTCTCTCCCTCTCTCTCTCCCTATCTTCGTTCTTCGTCTCTCTCTCTCTCTCTCTCTCTCTCTCTCTCTCTCTCTCTCTCTCTCTCTCTCTCTCTCTCTCTCTCTCTTCCTCTCTCTCTCCCGCTCTTCCTATTTCCCCCTCCCCTTCTCTTTTCAGTTTCTTCTCTCCCTCTCTCTCTCTTCTCTATCTTCTCTCTCTCTCTCTCTCTCTCTCTCTCTCTCTCTCTCTACTCTCTGTCTGTCTTTCTCTATCCTCTACCCCCGCTTTTCTCTCTCTCTCTCTTTCTCTCTGTCTCTCTCTCTCTCTCTCTCTCTCTCTCTCTCTCTCTCTCTCTCTCTCTCTCTCTCCTCTCTCTCTCTCTCTCTCTCTTGTGTGAGTGTCACGTCGCCGAGGGAGATGGCAAACACCAAGCCAGGGGCTTCATCCGCGTTCACACTCCAACGATCAGGCCACATTTCAACCTTCATCCACAAGCCCAAACAATCAACTATGATTCACCCTAACCACACTCACACCAAATGTAACACAAACTAACTAAATTTATTAATCACATCACAACATGCGCTCCACAAGAAAAACAACAACCAATGATTTGCTAAAACCAAACAGCGCACAAAATTACATTAACAAGGCCCCGCGTACGCTATAGACACACACACACTGCCGACCGCTCTGCTTCCTTCTCTGTGTACAAAAACCTGTGAATGCACACAACAATCAATATCAGCCAAATGATTTCAAAAATGTATGCACACCACAACAACAGGGTATTCAAATCATTCCAACATGCAGCAAAACACGAATCACAATAACTCAGAATTTCAGACAAGCAAAATCATCACTAACTATGGTTCATTACTAATGCAGTTCCTTCAACGAAGGTGAAACCAAAAGTCCAAAGCGATGAAAGCTTTCCGACGTGTTCTTCTGTTCAAAAGTTCATGGAGCTCACAACGCCAAGACGATAGAGCACATCCAAAAAACTAAGCAGATGAACAAAAAAAAAAAACTAACATGAGTGTCACAGGTATGTTGGCGGAGGCGAATATTAGTCGAGCCTTCAACAAGACTTCATTCACATTCCTTGTCAGCGTTGATTCCTCGTTCTCTACAGTCTCTCTGCTTTCCATTCGATGACACATTCTATTCTCCGCATTCATCCTCTCCACTACTTACATCGGTCCATTCACCCGCTCCCTAGTCAGGAAGCCCAAGACCAGAAGTCCGTTGCTAAAACGAGGAGTCAATGGAGTCACTCCTTCCACGCTGCTCCTGTCCTTCAGACAACAGACGTCACCCAACCGTCAGTCGGCCACCAGCTTGACAACGGCCACTCTCACCAGCTCAGGTGCGGAAGGGGACCACGGCACAGCAACTAATCGGTTCTGGGGATGACATTAAACTAACAGGTAATACTAACCCAAGTCTCCAAAGAAAACCTAAGTCCCAACTACTTCAAAACACATAGGTAAAAGTTAATTAAAACACTATCTTTCTTTCCCAAACAAGAAAAATGCAAAACACCCTTTTAATTCCTCAAGAAGAAGACAATAACATTAATATAAAATTAACTTATACAAATTTTGACATGATATTCAAGGGAAATAATTCAACAAGTGTTTATATGTATGACATTGACCTTGAAGGTCAACTCCGCCGGTCATCATGACCTGGCCAATTATAACAAGTTGCCAACAGCAAGAGAACTAACTGTCAAAATGTCGGCACGCGCCTTTCAAATAACAACCGAAATTTATATAAAGCAAAAGATTATATGATACTACCGACTTCCAACACTTAACTACAAATTAAATGTGTTTTTTTTTCTAAAACAAACAACCCTCAATGCAAAACATACAGACTAGTTCAATATAACTATCCACTTGCTTTTCCCAAACTTCACGGAAAAGAACACTGTTCCCTTCTCTATTTCTACTAAAATACATAACAAAATTAAAACCGGGCGAAGGGAAGTTACTCCGTCTCGCCAAAGCAAAGTGAAACTCTCCCAAATCTCACACGTTCACAAATACACACGCTTTCTACCCACACATTTTCTCGCACTCACGTTAAAATACACAAGCATAAAACATAATATGCCAGAAAAGCATGAAACAAAAGAGGAAAATTATAACTGAATACATTGAACCATGCGCACACAGACACAAACGCACAAAACATAGACTTCCGAATCCAGAGACGAACAACGGCAAAAGTTCCAAACCTGAAACCCGAGACGGACCCACGACCAGGCGCACAGAAAAACTGTTGAAACGCCACGAAATTGGGGACAATAATGTCCACGCCACAACTCCACCACTGTGGGGGAACAGGAGCTCCAAGCCGAACACAGCTTCGTCGTGTGAGGGAAACTTCTAGTCACTCCGCTGACTCGTCACACACAAGTGACCTCCCCTGTCTACCTGAACTCAGTTCAGGCACGCCAAAATTCAAAACCGGTTTGTTGGACTCTGGGAACGAAGTATCTAAGGAAGACACACGCACGCTTGCATGCAACTAAAAATAACATGCACAGGCACACAACTTCCAAACACAATGTTTTCTTTTAAGCCTAGCTATCACACACGTTCCTAAAATAAACAGTTGGAAGAACAAATCTAAACCCCGTTATCGTGACAAACCCCCCTCCAGATGAAACCTGGAGGGTTACATTAACAACCAGAACGGTACAGGTATAGATTTGTAGAACATCTCACCCGACTTCGATGCGACTCAGATAGTCAGCTCCAACATTCTCCTTGCTGGGATGGCCTCCACAACAAAAGAATACGGCTGCATCTGGAGGGACCATCTCATGACACGCTTGTTGGTCGCTTCATGGTTTGCAGATACTGTAGTGGCTGATGGTCACTCTGAACCGAAAACTGTCGGCCATAACAGATAGGGACTGAACTTGCCTATTCCCAAACCATAGCGAGACACTCCTTCTCACGGTTGAATAGTTTTGCTCTGCTGGCAAAAGCTTCTTGCTTGCGCAAGCCACGATTTGAAGTCCTTGACCTTGATCCTGGAGCAGGACTGCCCTAGCCCTGAGTCTGACGCATCCGTGCGAAGCACAAATGGTTTGTTGAAGTGAGTTAGAACACATACGGGTTGCGACGACAACGACTCTTTGAGAAGTGACGACTTGTTCAGTCCTGGTGTCCACTGAACCTTGTTCGGCATCTTCTCCCTAGTCGCTTCCGTGAGTGGCACAGCAAGTTCGGCGAAATTCTGGATGAACCTGCGGTAGAAACCGCCAATCCAGGAACGCGCGGATTTGCCTCTTCGTCGTTGGTTGTGGTGCATCCCGGATCTTACTGAGCTTGTCCTCAGTAGGCTCAATAGTCCCGTTGCCCACGACATGTCCTAAGTATTCTAGACGCTTGAAACCAAGCATGCACTTTGAAGGTCGCGCTGACAAAGACACCTCACAAAGTCTGGTAAACAATCTCCTCAAACACTCCAGTTGCTTCTCCTTGGAGTCTGTGGCCACCAGAATGTCGTCCATGCATAACTTCTTCAGCTGCTCTTCAAAGTACCGTTAAAACGTTCAACCAAGCCGTTGCATTGAGCATGGTATGGTGTGGTAGTGAGTCCTTTGATAGCCAGAAGCTTGTACACCTCTTGCATGGTCCTGCTGGTGAATTGGCTTCCCGGTCCGTCAAGACTTCACTCGGCACTCCTAGCCTGGACCACATGTTCCACAACGACTCGGCAACTGTCTCTGTTTCAATATCTCGAAGTGCCTCTGCCTCTGGATACCGTGTAGCAAAGTCCACCATAACAAGAATATATCGTGCTTCGCATCTGACGCTGGCTTGATTGGCCCCACGATATCAACCCCACTCGCTCAAATGGGACGCTGGGTAGTGGCATCCTAGCTAATGGAACCTTGCCCACTCTTCCGCGAGGAGTCACTCTCTGGCAGCGTTCGCAAGACAAACAATATCGATGAATGTCTCCGCACATTCCCGGCCAATAGAAATCTCGTCCCACTCTGAGTCGGGTTTTCTTGGTCCCCAAATGTCCGCTCATTGGTGGGTCGTGAGCGAGTTGAATGACCCGCTGACGTAACGGCTTCGGCACACCACCTGTGTATACTGTTGATCACCCTCACATATACCCTCTGTAGAATCCCCTTCTAAATCGGAAAGTGACCTGGTTCCGCTTCTTGCCAACGTGAACTACAACTCTCTTCGCAACAGCGTCTATAGCACGCTGCAACGTGGCATCCTTCTCTTGTAGTTCTCGCAGCTGTTGCGGACTAACATTGAGACCTTCAACACTTTCGATGTCGAGATCAGTGTAGGATTCCTCAGCCGCCTTTTGCGCTCGGGTCTGAACTACTCCCAACGGTTTTGACGACGGAAACAAAGGTACCGCTAAGAGTTCTCCGTTCATCCCTGTCACCTGGTTCCAAGGATCACTTCACAACGCAAATGGCGCAGTACGGCCACAACAAACTTTCCTTGCACAAGCGGGGGTGTCCACACAGATTAATGCTAAGGGGTAGGTTCCCACACATGAACGATCAGCCATTTCCAGTTGAATATTTCCGGAAGGTACTGGTCCGCAGCCACAAGGTCTTCTCTAACGCAACAAACTTCCGCTCTGTGTCTCTAAGAGCTGTCACCTCCTTGCCGTTCACAGTCGCGGGAAAGTATGGTGATAAGCAGCCACAGGTTTCTCTGTCCAAGCTCCTTCTCTGGCGAGCGTATAAATCTCACAGAAGATCGGCACTGCTGGCAGTATGACCTGGTTTCCCACACCTGTAGCACCGAAAATCCGCAAAACTTCCCCGGAGTGTTAGACGAGGACGACGAGGGAACCTTGGAGTCACACGGTTGTCTCCTGGTTTGACCGAGTCCCTGCAGTTGCAGCAGTTGGCTTTGTTAACCCAGTTTCCAATGCCCTTCCTCTATTTGCTGACTGACCCTCTGGTCGGTTTTTCCTAAACTGACTCGGCGCGCCAATGGTAGGATTGTGCACTCTTGCCTCTCGCCTAACTTCGACTAGTCAAAAGCAAGCTGTGCGGCTTCCTCCACATTTCGCGGTTTCTTCTCGCGGACGTAGTAAGCTAGGTCGGCATGAGAGTTGACAAAAACTGTTCTCTCAAGAACAAATCACCAAACGCTTTTGGATCTTCTGAGTCCACTCTGCCAGCTTCAACCACGATTGAAGTTCTCTTTCAGTCGCTTCAAAAACTGGGTGAAATCCTCGTCAACTTCTTTCCGCATTTCCCTAAACTTCCTCCGGTAAAACTCTGGAGTCCTACGAAATTCTCTTAGAAGAGCGGTCTTGATGTCGTGATAGCTGAGTGGTGTTTCGCCGTGATCAATAAGCAGAAACGCTTTCCTCGCTTTTCCATGCAACAACGGAGACAATCTCGCAGCCCAAACGCCCTTGGCCACTCATGCGCAATGGCTATACTTTCGAAATGACGCAAAAATGCCTCAATATCGTCTCCATCGTTGAATTCAGGCAACCGCACACGGTACGAATCAGGCGTCTTTGGTTTGGTCAACTTCGCTAACTCCCTTTGAAAGATCTCAGCGTCTTCAGCCCTTTTCCTTTCCGAGCTCTCCAACTCCGCTTGGCGCAACTGGATCTCATCTTGTCTCAACTTCAGGTCCTCCCTTCTAATCTGCTCCTGAAGCTCCATTTCTTCCTTCCTTAATTTCAGTTCCTCTTGTCGCTCCTTCCCCTGGCGATCCGACTCTTCCTTCCTTAATTTCTCCTGGCGATCCGACTCTTCCTTCCTTACTTTCTCCTGGCGATCCAACTCTTCCTTCCTTAATTTCTCCTGGCGATCCGACTCTTCCTTCCTTACTTTCTCCTGGCGATCCAACTCTTCCTTCCTTAATTTCTCCTGGCGATCAACTCTTCCTTCCTAAACTCCAGTTCCTCTTGTCGCAAGCGCATCTTCTGATTTCCTTCAGCTCCGCCTGAACAAAAGCCACTAACTCGGTGCCTGTCAGTCCAAGAGCTATCCCGTTCTTGCGCAAACCGTAACACTTCTGGGTCCACCTTAACCTCGTGTTGGTACCCATCGGAAGACGCTCTTGCTCAACAAGCAGAGGTTTCTCCTCGACAGTTAACTTGCCAGCATCCATCTCTTCTTCCTCTGAAGCCTCTGAGTCTGGAACCAAACGGCCTGAACGTAGACGTTTCTTGTCCTCGATGGACATACGCTCACAGTCGATTATCGCGAAAACTCAGTTCACGAACAGCGTCAAAATTTTTTTTTTTACTCTACCTACACCTTTCACACACACACTCATACAAACCCTAACTACTAACCTACAATTTTTTAACTAAATAAAACTCTGAACGCTAAGATGAATCGGGACCTAACTGAGCGCCTGAGGTGGATCCTCCCTCAAGCTATCAGGTCTGGACTCGGCCTGAACTCAGTCGAGCTCTGGATCGGACTCCCGCGGCTCAGAGCCCCAGGCCCCTCCAACCTCCACGTTCAAACAAACACACGACAGGACACAAAGATGCCAAACCAAAACAAGGATGTCCTAACCTATCACACACCAGTCATACACACGAAATGAAACTCCCGAACCTACTGTTCATCCATCATCCCACCGCTGCCACCAAATTGTCACGTCGCCGAGGGAGATGGCAAACACCAAGCCAGGGGCTTCACTCCGCGTTCACACTCCAACGATCAGGCCCACATTTCAACCTTCATCCACAAGCCCAAACACTCAACTATGATTCACCCTAACCACACTCACACCAAATGTAACACAAACTAACTAAATTTATTAATCACATCACAACATGCGCTCCACAAGAAAAACAACAACCAATGATTTGCTAAACAAACAGCGCACAAAATTACATTAACAAGGCCCCGCGTACGCTATAGACACACACACACTGCCGACCGCTCTGCTTCCTTCTCTGTGTACAAAAACCTGTGAATGCACACAACAATCATATCAGCCAAATGATTTCAAAAATGTATGCACACCACAACAACAGGGTATTCAAATCATTCCAACATGCAGCTAAGCACGAATCACAATAACTCAGAATTTCAGACAAGCAAAATCATCACTAACTATGGTTCATTACTAATGCAGTTCCTTCAACGAAGGTGAAACCAAAAGTCCAAAGCGATGAAAGCTTCCGACGTGTTCTCTGTTCAAAAGTTCATGGAGCTCACAACGCCAAGACGATAGCTTGACAACGGCCACTCTCACCAGCTCAGGTGCGGAAGGGGACCACGGCACAGCAACTAATCAGGTTCTGGGGATGACATTAAACTAACAGGTAATACTAACCCAA
>JAFLJL010001092.1:7500-10000 GCA_018398815.1 Conus ventricosus | reverse complement strand
ATGTACTAGCGTAGATGTTATGTATATTACGTTATCAAATGAAGGAAAGACAGCCGTGCAACCGATGAAGAAAACGCCACATAACAAAACGATGACTTCTGTTTTCCTTAAAACAAAAAGGGGTAGCTGGGCTGTAAAAAATGTCGGAAATATGGAGGCTTAGCCGAGGGTTGGAATAAAAACGGGGAGGTCGGGGCATCAGAGGAAGCCTCTTGAGTGACATGTTCTAAAGGGAAAACCATTTTTGTGTTGTTTTCTCAGTTCTTGTTTTTCAGTTTCTGGATGGAAAGGGTCTAAATCTTTCTGAAGAATTAGGCACACGTCAGTATTAAGCACACGTCAGTCTGGGAAAAGAACAGCAAGACAAAAGCAAAACCTAGATATAATCGGTTGAAAAGTTCATCCATGAAAAAGCGAAAAACCAAACGTTTAAACCTAGCTATACGCTCTTGGTTTATGCTGAGGAAGAGACGTAAAATCTGTGACTTTCATAACGGTCATTTTATAACGGTATGTATGCAGTAGGCGTATATATATATAGGAATGTATGATGGCCTGCATTCTCAACACTTTGCTGTATGGCAGTGATACATGAACCACGTGTGCTCGCCAGGAGAAAAGGCTCAATTTCTTCCATCCCAAAAGCCTCCGGCGTATACTCGGCATCTCTTGGCAAGACAGAGTGACCAACACAGACGTCATGTCTGGCACTGGTCTCCCTACCATGTACACCCTGCTGAGACAGCGTCGGCTGCGTTGGCTGGGCCACGTTCGCCGCCGGAAAGATGGTCACATCCCAAACGACTTCCTGTATGGAGCGCTTGCGGCAGGCCAGAGAAGTATTTGCCGCCCACAGCTGAGATTCAAAAACGTTTGCAATAAAAGACACGAAGACGCTTGAGATCAAGACAGTCCTGGGAAGACCTCGCAGCAGACCGCAACAGCGGGAGAAAGCACTCTCAAGAAACAGCTGCAGATTGGCGAAGACAAACTGGCAGCTGCTGCAGCAGAAAAGCGAGCCCTCAGAAAGGGGATGACAGCCAACAAATCAGTGTCAACATACAGATGTGACTGCTGCGACAGAGACTGCCACTCTCGCGACGGTCTTTACAGCCACAGGCGACGCTGCCCGGATCGAGCAGACAGCCCGATAGCTAAATATTAGGTCGGATATACTATGTTGGTGGTCAGCTATGACCGACGGATACCTCCATACATTCATATTTATAACGGCAGAGCAACTTTAAATTACGGAGGTAGCAATCTTTAAATATAAAGTGATCAAGGGGCTTGGACAAAAATCAAATTCAGTAGTAGCTGAGTCTCTCTCTCTCTCTCTCTCTCTCTCTCTCTCTCTCTCTCTCTCTCTCTCTCTCTCTCTCTCTCTCTCTCTCTCTCTCTCTCTCTCTCTCTCTCTCTCTCTCTCTCTCTGTGTGTGTATGTGTGCGCGCGCGCGTGTGTGTGTGTGTGTGTGTGTGTGTGTGTGTGTGTGTGTGTGTGTGTGTGTGTGTGTGTGTGTGTGTGTGTGTGTGTGTGTGTGCATTATGCAGCAGCAGCCAGCAGTAGACTATCACTTTGATATAATTTCTACAATTGTGAACTGAAAAAGACGAACTGCTCTTTCAGAGCACTGATGACAACACCAGAGTTATCCTAATGAAGTACAACCTGAGATGTCTGTGATACAGGAGAGAGAGAGAAGAGAGAGAGGAGAGAGAGAGAGAGAGGGGAGAGAGAGAGAGAGAGAGAGAGAGAGAGAGAGAGAGAGGACAGACAGACAGACAGACAGACAGACAGACAGACAGACAGACAGAGACAGAGATGCTTCCAGTTTCAAAGTGAGGATACCATGGAGGGACAATGGGAAGGAGTACAGATGGTAGAGCAGAGGGAAGTGAGGATAGTATGGAGGGACAATGAGGAGTACAGATGGTAGAGCAGAGGAAGTGAGGATACTATGGAGGGACAATGGGAAGGAGTACAGATGGTAGAGCAGAGGGAAGTGAGGATACTATGGAGGGACAATGAGGAGTGCAGATGGCAGAGCACAGGGAAGTGAGGATACTATGGAGGGACAATGGGAAGGAGTACAGATGGTAGAGCAGAGGGAAGTGAGGATACTATGGAGGGACAATGAGGAGTGCAGATGGCAGAGCAGAGGGAAGTGAGGATACTAGGGAGGGACAATGGGAAGGAGTACAGATGGCAGAGCAGAGGGAAGTGAGGATACTATGGAGGGACAATGAGGAGTACAGATGGTAGAGCAGAGGGAAGTGAGGATACTATGGAGGGACAATGAGGAGTACAGATGGTAGAGCAGAGGGAAGTGAGGATACTATGGAGGGCAATGAGGAGTACAGATGGCAGAACAGAGGGAAGTGAGGATACTATGGAGGGACAATGAGGAGTACAGATGGTAGAGCAGAGGGAAGTGAGGATACTATGGAGGGACAATGAGGAGTACAGATGGTAGAGCAGAGGGAAGTGAGGATACTATGGA
>JAFLJL010001092.1:0-2500 GCA_018398815.1 Conus ventricosus | reverse complement strand
TTCTCGTTTTCATACTTTAATCTTGAATTTTCTTGCTTGAGGTCAAAAATTTTTTTTAAACAGACTCGAAACATCCCCTCTAAGGAACTGCAAAATATCTTTCATGTCTTTCATTTCACCACACATATGATCGAACTTACAGTTCAGTCCGTCCAATGAGCCCATCACCTCGTTCAGGGAAGCCATACGTCCTTCATGGGGGGGTCCGGAAGTGCTGGGCGCCGCGGGGGCAGATCCCTGACCATGACACGGGCTCGTCGAGTAGATCCTCCCCTGCCCAAGTCGGGACTGGGGGCAGGCTGTCCTTGTGCCAGGCCCAGGGTTTAGCTCCACGTCTCCGCAACGCCGTACAAATTTCCGTAAACAAGTAAAGAGAGTAACAGTCCAAGGGTTACACCGTCTGTCCGTGTCCTCAACTTTAACATGGACACTCTCATGGGGGCTTTGAATTTCGCTCGCTTCAACAGAAGGATGCATATACAGCAGCGAATACTCCACATACCGGCCTAAAACTTGAGGGCATCCGAAAGGGATGGTGGCTAACACAAAATACTGACAATTCACAGATGACAGTTCTTCCTTTAACCCAAAAGCAAAAAGTCGGAGAAAGAGAGAGCACATGAAACACGTACACGTTCACATACACTCCCCCAATGATGTGTTTGTTTAGTGGAGACGTTTTTAGAAAAATTTGAATCGACTATTTCAAAATCATAATCTCTACGTAAAGTCAGCGGTTAAGCTACAAGACATGGAAGATGCTCAGGGGGGATAATTTGCTTGGTACATAAAAGGTTAGTTCCGTATGTGCGTCTTATTGATTGTGGAATCCTTATTTGATTTTATTTGTGTTTGACAAAGAATTTTTGGTTTTAAAAAAAAACCTTACTGGCTTGTACATACGTTCACCTGAAAATTCACCCTACTACTCTGTAAATAGTTTTTGACAATGGAAATGATTGCTTGAAGAGTGTATTGTGAACAATGTGATGTCTTTAGGTGATTTGATGTATTGCTCTGTGGTGATGTTAATGCGAGGAAACATCTAACCTGTCCCGGAAAATTTCATTAGTGAGGTGATCTACATTGTATGTCACAATAACAGCAAAGTCCCGAAATGGTGAGTCTTCCCAAGATAAAGTACTCAACTTGTACGGAAAGAAAATGTTAACATGGGGTTCTGTGTTAGGATTAGTATTTTAAAATGGTGTATGTAATGGGGAATCAGAGGTCGTTTCACTTTACATTTCTGTTACAGGAAAACAGTTGTAAAACGATTATTTCCTGCATCTGTAGACCTTTTTGACTTATTAAGTACAGTTAACTTTGAGAGTACTAGAAGATTTGAATCTGTTCACCCTTGTATTATGTAAAATGTCCGGAGTGAAAAGATGTATTCCAACATGAATATGCGTGCTCAAAATAACGAATTTATTAGTTAAATTTGTTGGAACCAAGATTACGCTCGGAGTTTATTTTTTTCCATGCGGTCAGAAGATGTACAGAACCAGATAGTAGCGGTGAAGATCTGATACTGTGGATGTCACGACGCAATAAATTTAGTTCAATAAAATTGTTGAAGATCAAGCTGAATGCATGGTGAAAAGAATACCAGTAAACAAAAACATTACTAAAATAATTAGTATGACAAGAAAGTAAATTATATAAATGTAAATGCGTTTTTGAAATATTCAGGAAATTTAATAAAACGTTAGATAAAGAAAATGGAATTGAGTTTTGTATTGCAAGGGCGTGAATATAAGAATTTAAACAAAAGGAAAAGAAAGAATACAATGATAGCTTGTTAAATTTAATCATGAATTCCATTCGAGCCAGAAGTCTTTTTGGGAACATGTTCATAAAATATCTAGAAAGAGATCACAACCCTCTAATGTTATTCCTATGTATGAATGGTATCAACATTTCGAAGTTTGCTAGAAAAGACGATGATGAGAGTGTATTATGGAGGAAACGTTAACAGATGAGGACGGAGAGGAAAAGTTTGTTGTTTGACAGACCAATATTAAAAGAGGAGATATTACTTGCTGTACGGAAAATTTAAAAATGGTAAATCTGCTGGACCAGATGGTATGATTGGTGAGTTTTTTAGAATTCTGGAGAAATGGTTTTTAACTTTTTTAAAAAAGCTATTCAAAATTTTTTGTTTGTTCTGGGTATATCCTGGGTGGCTGGAAAGAATTTTAGTTCTGCCTTTATTTAAAAGGGGAGAAGTCAATAATGTAAACAATTACAGGGGTATTTCTTTAAGTAATATTTGTAGTAAGTTGTATAGTTCTGTTATTTTAGTAGGTTGTGTGAATGGGTTTCGCTTGAATGATATAACTGGGGAACATCAAGCTGGGTTTAAAAAGGTTACTAACAATTTCCCTTTTTACGTTACTAGCTGCCGTCAAAACCCAATTTGTAATAATCAGAGTTTATGTTGCTTGTGATTGAAAGGTTTTGATACTCGCGTTTAAAATTTATGGCCCATTTGAAA
>JAFLJL010001091.1:0-42057 GCA_018398815.1 Conus ventricosus | reverse complement strand
GAGAGGAGAGAGAGAGAAGAGAGAGAGAGATGAGAGGAGAGAGAGAGGACACACACACACACAGAAAAGACAGACAGACAGACAGAGAGAGATAGACAGAGACAGACGAAGAGAGGGGGTGGAGGTGTGTGTGTGTGTGTGTGTGTGTGTGTGTGTGTGTGTGTGTGTGTGTGTGTGTGTGTGTGTGTTGTACGTGCGTGCGTGAAAGAGAGAGAGAGAGAGAGAGAGAGAGGAGAAGAGAGGGAGAGAGAGAGAGATGAGAGAGAGAGAGAGAGAGAGAAAGAGAGAGAGAGACAGACAGACAGAGACAGAGAGAGAGAGGGAGAAAGAGACAGACAGACAGACAGACAGTACAGAGAGACAGAGAGAGAGAGAGAGAGAGAGGGAGAAGTGAGGAGATGAGGGAGAGAGAGGGGCGAGCGAGAGAGGAGAGATGCGTGAATCGATAACATCACTAGACGGGCGTTTTCTAACTTGTCTTTGTGAAGAATAGGAGTCTTTGAAAGAGGTTAGGCAATAAACCTACTGCCCACCCCATGTTCCCCTCCTCCCCTAACCTTTATATTCCTGCACCGAGCTCATCTGGCTAGTCGTCCGCACAGAGGTGTCGAGTATCTTTCTGCTAGAGGACTTCTCCCACACAAGTTTGGTATGGCTTTTACTATGTTTATCAAAGCTTCAAAACGGAGTGACTGAGGGCAGAAAATGAAGCATCATTTAGAAAGGGAGGGGGTTAGTTACTGCAAGGACATAGACAAAAGAATAGTACAGGACAAGACACAATGTATTTCGAACTCTTGGGTCTTCTTCAGGCGAAAACAGATAACATTTGGGACAGTGAAAACGAAGAACGAGAAACCACTTATCTTCTCATATTCGGCGCACGACCAAAAAATCCATTTTGGTCGCGCGCCGAATGTGAGAAGATAAGTGGTTTCTCGTTCTTCGTTTTCACTGTCCTAAATGTTACTTGTTTTTGCCTTAAGAACACCCAAGGGGTCGAAATGCATTGTATTCTTGTCCTGTAGTTTGTTTGTCTATGTCCTTGGCGGTAACTACCCCCCTCTCTTTCTAGATAATGTTTATTTATTTACTTAAGAAAAACATGATCAACTGTGTGTTGTTTCCTTGTGTACATTTCTTCTTCTTGTTGATCCTATGGTGCTAATTTCAGACAAAGGAGCGATTCTGTCAAACATTTTCAAGACATATTGACAGGAATATGTGACTTACGAATGTCAAATAAATACAGGCGCGCGCACTCACACACACCACACACACACCACACACACACACACACACAACACACACACACACACACACACACACACACACACAGTTACACACACACACACACACACAACACACACACACACACACACACCACACACACACACACCACACACCACGCACGCACGCACCGCGCGCGCGCGCAAGCACGCATTCCCGTCCATGAGCACACAAATGCGAGCGAGCGTAACGCGCTAGAAAGTTTAATAAGTTACATGAATGTTCTTGCTGCTCAGGATATATAGCGCAGATAATCAATAAACTTAGCTTAAATACATGGAACAAAACTTCTCTCCTGATGTTCGTGGAATGTCAGGGAAAAACTTTCAGTCCACGTACACTACTAGACTGCCAATATTATCAGGGCAAGACAAATTTAAAAAAAAAGAATAATAAATACTGCATGCTTTGAAAGCTTTCACCATATTTATATGCAGTATGTATTACAGACATCGCACACTTTGGAGAGTGGAGAGTTGGTCAGTGTCGTGATTTTTCTTTACAAGTATTTTCAGAAGTATTCTTAGTGGAGAGTCTGGATTGTACCCGGTGATGGAGAGAGAGAAATGACCAGAGACAGTATGTTTGATTTCTCAGTACTTTCAGCTGTCTTTTATCATCGTCTAATACAATCTATGGTAGCCCGACGTTAAAATGCACACTGAACTGAACTGAAGTGAGCACACACGCATGCACACACCCACCGCTCTGACGCGCGCGCGCACACGCACGCACAAGCACACACACACACACGCGCGCACACACACACACACACACACACAACTCACCACACACACACACACACACTCACACATACACAGACCACACACACAATACACGCACACACGCACCACACACACACACACACACACACACACACACACCACACACACACACACACACACACACAACAGAGACCACACACACAATACACACACACACACACAAACAACACACCACACACACAAACAAACACACACACACACACACCACACACACACACACACCACACACACACACACTGTCACGAGTTTGTCACGAGGCCTATGACGATTGGACCCATCTAAGGTGGTGGAATTATTCATTTATTTTTTGTCGTTGTTGTTGTCATGTATCCGTCCCTTAATGTGGCTTGTGGTGTGTTTGCACCTTAATGTCGTTCAGCTCAGGTTAAAGGTTTACTTTCTCTCTCTTTCTCTCTCTCTCTCTCTCTCTCTCTCTCTCTCTCTCTCTCTCTCTCTCTCTCTCTCTCTCTAATTCCACTGCCCGTGCAATTCATCCTGCAGGTTCACGGGTGGCTGGTGCCTTTCGCTTGAACTGGCTGTCTCTATCGGCCTCTCACCTGTCTTTTTACCTGCCGCACGTGCATCATTCCTCTTGGCTTGAGGTATTCTCACTCTGTGACGTAGCGTGGCATGTTGGCTGCCATCGTTTAGGCAGGTTTTCTCTTCACTTGAGCAGAAGATGTCTCTAGGAGCGCCTGCTCCGGTTCTGGTTCTCTACCACTTCGTCGAAGGTACGGTCGGTACCTTCATTCCTACCGTAGGAGAGGGACATCACGTCATCTCTTTTCCGCATCTGCTCTGCTGTCCTCTCGACTGGACAGAGGGCAGAGGAGGTCGCTTGACCCGCCACTTTTGGGTCACCCACGGGTAGCTGGTAAGCATCAGTTTCGTGGTTTGTTTGTTTTTTTGTTTTTTTTGTTAGCCGGCTAATTCTTCTCTTTTGCGCAATTTCTTTTAGTTTCCAAAATTATAAAAGAAATATTGTTTGAGACCATTTTTTTTTCTGGTTAATTCAATCTTTAACCTGGCCAGTCAAATTATATCCAAAAGTCTTTTTCCTTTTATGCATCTGGTGATGCGGTAGTCGGTGGGGATGGGGGGAGAACTGGTGATTCAGGGTTGGTACTTGCTTGGTCTCGCTCGTCCGCCCCTGTCACAATCACCGGTCTCTTATTCTTCGGCCACCGTCTGTGTGTGCAAGGGGGACGAGTGTTTTATGTTTGCGAGCGTGCGTACGCATGATTAGTCGTTTGGATGCTTGGTTGGAGAATTGTGTCATTTTGAAATGTTGCTATTAAAATGTGGGGATAATTGTGCCATTGAATTATTATTATTTGCAAATGTGGTGGCGGTTATAAAGAAATGGTTGCTGTATTAGTTTAGTTCCTAAGAAAGGAAAATGTTGAACGTGAGTGTCACGACCGACCCCTGGAGGTCTGCCCTGACAGGATCGGTCTAGGTGGGGAGTGAAGGGAGTGACTGACCTCACACGCTCCGCAAGAGACCACACAATAAAGATTACGATACAACACCCCATTTATTCACACCAGCAAAATAAACATTCCAACACACGCACCATGCACGATCACAATAAAGCACTCCAACGCACACACATGCACAATCACGATCAAGCACTCCAACGCACACAACATGCACAATCACGATCAAGCACTCCAACGCACACAACATGCACAATCGCATCAAGCCTCCAACACCACAACATGCACGATTATAAATAAATATTTCACCATACGACGTACACAATCACAATTACAGCATTCCAGCACATATGACATGTACACAATTATAAAGAAATATTTCCAGTATTGACCCTTTCTCACACCACGGAGTGCGTCCACATCCCTGCCCCTGTCAAGTCCGCAGGGAGCACCCTGTCGCACTAGGTGCTCCGAGCCGGGTTGGTTCTCGCAGGGAGTCGCCCAAAGCCGACACCCTCGACTCCCAAGCGGGCAGTGAAGAGCGTGTCCCGGGGGGGGGGGGGGGGGGGGGGGGACGTAGCTGTTACTGGAGGTCCTGGACGGGGGTCCAGGCCGGCCGTCGAGACGGCGGGCTCCCTAGCAGTCCACGGTCCCGACCAAGGCGTGGCCTCGACCAGCGCGTGGCACCATCTCGTCCGTGGTCTCAGCCAGAACGTGGCCTCGACCAGCACGTGGCACATCCAGTTCGTGCTCCAGGTGAAGCCCCGGGAGGGGGGAGGGACGTAGCTGGGAGGAGAGTCGGAGAGGAGGAAAAGAAGAAGGAAGGAGGAAGGAAGAAGGGTACTGGAACCCTGCGTCAGTACCGTCTGACCATTGCTGTCAAGTCTTATCAGCCACTCGCATGATGGGCGAGGGGAAGTGTATTAAACGCAACACAGTACACCCATTGAATCAAGTCTTCTCACACGATGCAGGTAAAAGACTGCATTAAATCAACAGGTTATAAAACAAATATGGAATTATCTTCACCCTTCTCTCACTCACGCTTAACGTTTTCCTTCCTTAGGAAATAAATCAACACAGCGACCATCGCTTAATAACTGCCACCACATTTGCAAATAGTAATTCAATGGCATAATTGTCATTTTATAAACACATTTCAAAATAACACAAATCTCCAACCACGCATCCGAACGACAAATCATGCGTACGCACGCTCGTGAACATAAAACCCGTTCTCCTTGCACACACAAACAGACGGTGGCCGAAGGATAAAAGTCCGGCGAATGTGACAGGGGCGGACGAGCGAGACCAAGCAAGTTCCAACCCTGAATCACCAGGTTCTCTCCCTTCCCCACGACTACGCATCACCAGATACATAAAACAGGAGAAAGAATTTTGGAAATAATTTAGAATGGCCAGGTTAAAGATTGAATTAACCAGAGAAAAGGTCTCACACAAATATTCCTCTTACATTTCGAAAACAAAAGAAAATTGCGCAAAGTGAAGACTAAGCGGCTAACAACAACAAATCAAAACAAACAGACCACGAAACTGATGCTTACCAGCTACCGTGGGTGACCCCGAAGAGGCGGGTCAAAAGACTCTCTCTACCCTCTGTCCAGTCGAGAGGACAGAGGCGAAGATGCGGAAACAGAAGAAGCGATGTCCCTCTCCTACAGGCCGACTGCAGGAATTGAAAGTACTGACTGTACTCTCGATGATACGGTAAAGAACCGAGACTGGAGCAGGCGCTCCCAGAGACATTCCGCTCGAGTGAAGAGCTAACCTCCCTCAGCAATGGCGGCCAACATGCCATGCTGCGTCACAGAGTGAGCATACTTCAAACTAAAAGAAACGAAGCACGTGCGACAGGTAAAAAGACAGGCGAGAGGCCGATAGACAGAAGTTCGAGAGAAAGGTACCGGCCACCCGTGAACTTGCAGGATGAATAGCACGGGCGGTGGAATTAGAGAGAGAGAGAGAGAAAGCAGACCGAAGTTGAGCTGAACCACACCAAGGTGCAACTGCACCACAAGCCACCCTAAGGGACGGATACACGACACAGCAACGACAATAAACAAATAAGTAATTCCGCCACCCTAGGTGGGTCGAAGTCGTAGGCCTCGTGACAAACTCGTGACAACCCCCTTCTAAAGCATCTGTTTCTCTGAGATACAGTGCTCCTTTGAACCTTGTCGCATGTGCAACCTCACAACAATGGGGACCGAACCCAACTCTCTGTGATCGACAGAGTACGATGAATCCAATACAAACATTCCACGATAGAATCATACGGGGAAATACATAATACTACATATATCAAACAACTAAGCAAACCTTCCAACCATGAAAGTAACAATACAAACCATTGGTGATTCCCTACCATTACATCACTGAAGTGAAAAACTGTCACTGCACCTGATACAGAGACCAAAAGGCGATTAAACCCTGGTTGAGGGGAAGTGTCCCTCTGACTGATTTCCCAATGTGCTAACTACGGAGCTCGGCTAAGATAGTCGGCATCCGTATTACAGAACCCTTGATATGACGGAAAGTGAACGCATGACTCTGCAGCTCCACTGCCTAACTCATGAGTCGATGACTGACTGGCCGGATCCGGTCCAGGCACTGGAGAGGATGATGATCGCTCTCCAGTACAAACTTCGGCCGTACTTCTTCTTGGGCACGCCAGTGCGCGTCCAAATCTGCCTGAGGATTCAGTAACAGTAGGGGCATCGATAGTCCTAAGCGGGACAGCCTCTGGGTATCGACTCGCAGATTCTACCACTACCGAAGTGTAGCGGTGACCGCGATCGGATGGAGGATTAATGGGTTCACCAGGTCGACCCCAACCTTGCTGAATGCCTCCCCAACCCGTGGCACTGACCCTAGGGGAACACGCTTCAAGCGACCCTTAGGCGTTGTCCATTGGCAGACATCACAACTGCGGCAGTACTGCCTAACCTGTGAGTTCATCCCTGGCCAAAAGAAGTCTTGTCTTACTCGCTCGAGAGTCCGCTTGGAGCCCATATGACCTGCCATGGGGGAATCGTGGGCCTGCCGGAGAACAGATTCCCTCAAGCTTTGGGGAACGACAAGCTGCTTGGCCCACGATCTGCCTGAGTGGAAACCCTAAAGAGGATCCCTTGTGGAGCTTGAAGCTCACCTTGGCGTGTCGGGCAGACTGAGCGGGGCGATCCACAAGTTGTCGTAGGCGTTGGACATCCAAGTCCCTGGCCTGAAGACGGATAATGCTAGCAGGATCGGCCCTTGCCAGAACCTCGTCAGAGATCGGCTGAAGAACGGGACGCAATTCCTGTTCCTGCTTCTTAGCTTTGGCGCGTGTGGTGACTCCCACACACGCCTGTACGGGCAATCGTAGACACGGATTGACTGCGTCCGTCTGCGAAGGTGATAGTATTCCCTATGATAAGGGAATACAGAGGTCGCTCCACCGCGATGGCCCATACTTCGCCACAGAAGTAGGGGGTGGAGATAGGATAAGTACAGAAGGACGGGTGGAGGTAAAACCAGCCTCCAACCCGCACACATCATAACTAGCGCCCCGCCGGGCCTCAGGGGAAACCAAATTCTTATCCACAAAGATCGTTGATGCTCCCGAATCCCTGATGGTGTCGACCAAGGAGGAACCAACAACAGAGAGAAACACTGGGCACTCTGAATCACCAGAAGCTGGGATGGAACCCACGTTAGCTGAGGCACGAGGACGTTGGAAAGGACCAGCCCACGACTACCAGCGGCTTTAGGACAATCTTTCTAATGTGGCCAGGACGACCACAAAGAAAACACAGTCGGGGCGCTGAAATCCCCGATGAACTGCCTGCCTTGTTCCCCCCACTAGCAGTTGTCGGCACCTTATTGCTACCAAATCCTGTGGAGGGCTTCCTCTCCGTATCTGGGCGATGCCCATAAGCCCTGCGAGCTTCAGCAAACACCTCAGCGGTTGTGAATCGCAGCGCGAAATCCTGAGGTGCTGTCTCGCTATCCGGATCCTCAACTCTGGGGACACAGTGTTGGTGAGCTGTTCAATGAGGATCAGATCCTCCAGCTCCAACTTGGCCAACTGACGCCAATACCCTAGCGTTTTGCGCAGCCTATCACCAAACTGCACGAGGTCTCATCATTATTCTTCTTCATGGACCTAAACTTCCTCCTGTAGGTCTCTGGGGTAAGGTGGGAAACGCTTACGCAGAGCCAATGCATGTCTGCATAAGACGCACCTTCATTTAGAGAGAGCACACACTCCCTTGCAGCACCAGATAATCCAGAAAAAAGGTGCATAGCCTTTTGTTCCTCAGACAATTGGTATGAACAAGCAACCTTGTCGAAATGCTCTAAGAACATATCAATGTCCTCACTAGGTCTGAACTCTGGAAGCTTTAACTTTGGGCCTCTAACTCTATCACCTGCCTGGTGATTAACCCCCTGGTTTACAGAAGCGGGAGGCCGCGAAAGAAGTTGTTCCATCTCCTCCCTACGCAGAGCCTCCATCCTGTTCTAGTTCTTCCCTACGGAGGGCTTCCTGCCTGTCAGCCTCTTCCCTACGCTGAGCAGCCTCCTCCCTACGCTGAGCCTCCTGTTTAGCAGCCTCCTCTCTACGCTGAGCAGCCTCCTCCCTACGCTGAGCCTCCTGTCTAGCAGCTTCTTCCTTACGAAGGGCCTCCTGTCGAGCAGCTCTTCTCTGCGCAGCATAGCCTCTTCCTATGCATAATCTCCTGTCTGTCAGTCTCCTCTCTGCGCAGAGCCTCCTGTCTAGCGGCCTCCTCTCTACGCTCTTCCCTACGCTAGAGCTTCTGCCTAGCGGCCTCTTCCCTACGCTCTTCCCTACGTTGGGCCTCATCCTCCCGTCGCTGTCGCTCCAGAAACATAAGGACAGAGGTGATATCCTGAGCGGGGTTCACCACTCCCGACACGGGAGGATGATCCGTCTGACCCGTCCCTTGGGTCTCGACTTTCCCATAAGGAAAGTCTTCTGGGGCATGCCCTTACGAGGGGAAGCCTGGAGAGGAGAAGGTTTCGGTCTCTGCGACTCAACAGAAGCCACAGTTGCTTCGCTATACTCTGACGCTTCCGAGCGGAAGTGCCAGTCGGGGTCTCGACAGGGAGACCCCCAGCGAAGAGGTAGTAAAAGTACTCACTGGGCTACCTGCTACAGCACTGGAATAGGTAGAAGTTACCGTAGTCGAAGTACTAGTACTAATAGTAGGGACTACAGTAACATTTTGAATACCCTTCTTCTTCGACGCCCGCGTCGCCATACCACAGCGCGGACGTCGCCATGACAACAATATCCTACAGTTTTCCAAATACAGGGGAAAAACAATTCCACTAGGAAAAAAAACAAATATTTTAGGGCGTGTGTATATGTGTGTATGTGTGTGTGTGCGTGTGTGCGGACAAGTTCCGGCTGCTCCACTCTGGCAAACACCGCGCTCTACAGCACGAGCAACAGTGCGGTGGGGCTCACGAAAAAAAAAAAACAAAAACTATGTCCGGCTGCCCCCACTCTGGCAACACCGCGCTCTACAGCACGAGCAACAGTGCGGTGGGCTGGCCGGAAAAAAAAACAAAAACAAAAACTAGCAGACGGAATCCGGAGAGAGGAAAAAAAAAAACACTAGCGTCGATGCAACCCCCTGTATCAACAACCCGTAGAGAAAAAAAAAACAAGAATTGGCTAAATACAAAAACAGGAATGGAAGACTGAGCGGCAACAGAAGGGCAAGGACTTACGGCCGTACCTGCGTGAGGTACCCGGCGGAAGGAGGTCCGGAAGCGGTCGACTCCTCCTGGTCTCACCTCGACCCCGAGTCACGCCGGATGTTCCCTCAGGCCACCAAAAAGACTCCCTTCACTCTAGAGTCACCCAGCCAACCACCCACGAACAAACACGACGAATGACTAAACATATACAAAACAGACAACACTAAACAGGTACTCTGCGAAACGAGAGAGAGACAGCCAGAGCCCTTCACATCCCGGACGGCCCCCACAATTGTCAGGACCGACCCTGGAGGTCTGCCCTGGACAGGATCGGTCTAGGTGGGAGTGAAAGGGAGTGACTGACCTCACACGCTCCGCAAGAGACCACACAATAAAGATTACGATACAACACCCATTTATTCACACCAGCAAAATAAACATTCCAACACACGCACCATGCACGATCACAATAAAGCACTCAACGCACACAAAAATGCACAATCACGATCAAGCACTCCAACGCACACAACATGCACAATCACGATCAAGCACTCCAACGCACACAACATGCACAATCGCAATCAAGCACTCCCACACCCACAACATGCACGATTATAAATAAATATTTCACCATACGACGTACACAATCAACAATTACAGCATTCCAGCACATATGACATGTACACATTATAAAGAAATATTTCCAGTATTGACCCTTTCTCACACCACAGAGTGCGTCCACATCCCTGCCCCTGTCAAGTCCGCAGGGAGCACCCTGTCGCACTAGGTGCTCCGAGCGGGTTGGTTCTCGCAGGGAGTCGCCCAAAGCCGACACCCTCGACTCCCAAGCGGGCAGTGAAGAGCGTGTCCGGGGGGGGGGGGGGGGGGGGGGACGTAGTGTTACTGGAGGTCCTGGACGGGGGGCCAGGCCGGCCAGTCGAGACGGCGGGCTCCCTAGCAGTCCACGGTCCCGACCAAGGCGTGGCCTCGACCAGCGCGTGGCACCATCTCGTCCGTGGTCTCAGCCAGAAACGTGGCCTCGACCAGCACGTGGCACCATCCAGTTCGTGCTCCAGGTGAAGCCCCCGGGAGGGGGGAGGACGTAGCTGGGAGGAGAGTCGAGAGAGGAGGAAAAGAAGAAGGAAGGAGGAAGGAAGAAGGGTACTGGAACCCTGCCGTCAGTACCGTCTGACCATTGCTGTCAAGTCTTATCAGCCACTCGCATGATGGGCGAGGGGAAGTGTATTAAACGCACACAGTACACCCATTGAATCAAGTCTTCTCACACGATGCAGGTAAAAACTGCATTAAATCAACAGGTTATAAAACAAATATGAATTATCTTCACCCTTCTCTCACTCACGCTTAACGTTTTTCCTTCCTTAGGAAATAATCAACACAGCGACCATCGCTTAATAACTGCCACCACATTTGCAAATAGTAATTCAATGGCATAATTGTCACATTTTATAAACACATTTCAAAATAACACAAATCTCCAACCACGCATCCGAACGACAAAATCATGCGTACGCACGCTCGTGAACATAAAACCCGTTCTCCTTGCACACACAAACAGACGGTGGCCGAAGGATAAAAGTCCGGCGAATGTGACAGGGGCGGACGAGCGAGACCAAGCAAGTTCCAACCCTGAATCACCAGGTTCTCTCCCTTCCCCACCGACTACCGCATCACCAGATACATAAACAGGAGAAAGAATTTTGGAAATAATTTAGAATGGCCAGGTTAAAGATTGAATTAACCAGAGAAAAGGTCTCACACAATATTCCTCTTACAATTTCGAAAACAAAGAAAATTGCGCAAAAGTGAAGGACTAAGCCGGCTAACAACAACAAATACAAAACAAACAGACCACGAAAACTGATGCTTACCAGCTACCCGTGGGTGACCCGAAGAGGCGGGTCAAAAGACTCTCTCTACCCTCTGTCAGTCGAGAGGACAGAGGCGAAGATGCGGAAACAAAAGAAGCGATGTCCCTCTCCTACAGGCCGACTGCAGGAATTGAAAGTACTGACTGTACTCTCGATGATACGGTAAAGAACCGAGACTGGAGCAGGCGCCCCCAGAGACTTTCTTCCGCTCGAGTGAAGAGCTAACCTCCCTCAGCAATGGCGGCCAACATCCCTTTGCTGCGTCACAGAGTGAGCATACTTCAAAACTAAAAGAACGAAGCACGTGCGACAGGTAAAAAGACAGGCGAGAGGCGAATAGACAGAAAGTTCGAGGGGAAAGGTACCGGCCACCCTTTGAACTTGCAGGATGAATAGCACGGGCGGTGGAATTAGAGAGAGAGAGAGAGAAAAGCAGACCGAAGTTGAGCTGAACCACACCAAGGTGCAACTGCACCACAAGCCACCCAGAGAACAGGGAAACCTTCATTCTGGCTCACTTTCGCCCTAACAGTTTTCGGGCGAAAGTGACCCAGAATAAAGGTTTCCCTGTTCTCTGACAAGTAAGACTAATTTAACTAAAGTTTTCAGAGAGTAGCGTAGGAGAAAGTCCCGTGGCTAAACGCGTTTCATAGGTACGTAGGGGGAAAGCAGCGGCGGTTTGAACGCGCTTCTTTATACTGGGTTTGTCTGTTCTACGGCTGAACTTGGAGAGGCCGGCTCTTTTTTTTAGTACTGTCAACTCTGTTAGGGCGGCGTCAACGGCCCCGCTCTCCCAAAAACAGGTAAGCTTTTAATTGTTATTTGCGGCCTGCCTAAGGACTCGGCACTTCCGATTACTTACTACGTGGCCGGGCTGGCGATTTTTGGATCACGCGGCGGGCTGATGTCACGGCGGCCAATCACAAGACTAGATAGAATCAGCTGATCAGTAGTGGCGACATTTCCGCCCACCATTGTCGTTCTTTTTTCCCCAGTGCTGTGGTGGTGTAAAGACGGTGCTTTTTTGCGAGAGAAGTGTTTACATAGGGAACAAAATATAGTTGCAGTTTTAGAAGACAGTGTGATTCTGGGTTAGAAAGTTCTTGAATCACAAATACCTTTTCAACAGCTTTATAGATTAAATTATTTGGGTGTGGAAGCCCATGGAATCAGCTACAACTTTCCAAAAAGCTCAAAATCTCCCATTACCACCGCCAACACCAACGGAATTGTGGACAGAGGAGAAAGAATGCTTTTACATGAAAATATAAGATACTTTGAAAATGATTGAAGCAGCTTGTAAAGCAACGGTTAATGTTGGCAGTTTTGGGAACTACTGACGATTGGAATGACGGGATTCAAAAAACCAGAAACAGCTATTATATAACCGCCTGTCTGTCAAGTTTTCTGAACTGCTGTGACGGGCTTCTAAATGTAAACGGTTACGCGTAACCGCTGGCTAGCAGCGAAGGCTAGGCTGTTGAGGCCACAGGGACGACCGCGGTTATGCATAACCGCTATTTTTAGACCCACGTCTTACGTTTGTGGGGGTTCACTAAGAGCATTTGGTCAATGCCCAGTGGGCCCTTCAAGCCCGTTTTGGAGCGCAGCCAACAGCACAGTGCGTTCTCTGATTAACAGCGTGCAGGCCTGCGTGGTGGGGTTTGGACTATGACGATAGTATGACGGGCTTCTAAAAATAGTAACGGTTTTCGCGTAACCGCTTGGCAAACTTTCTCCTTTTGGGGGGTCGGCGATAGAACTGAAACAGATCCTGTGATTATTGTTTCAGGACTGTGAAAAGTGCTTTCGGCGGTGTCTTGAATTTACGGGCGTTCAAGTGTGACAACAAAAAAGCCCCTTCACTTTCCCAAGCACTGCCCTGTTATTGTGCGTTTGTTTGTTGTTTGTTTGTGTTTGTTGTTTGTTTGTGTGTGTGTGTGTGTTTTGTTCCACCCACGCATGCACGCCCCCCCACCCCCCACCCCCCGCACGGGGCGTCCCCCCCCCCACCCCCCGCATGCACCCCCCCCCCAACTCCACCCCACCCACCCCCACCCCACGCATTTCACACACTTAAATCACTTTTAAGTTCTTAACTTAAGTCCTCCCCAAGTCATCCACAGTTTTACTCAAATTATTTACAAGTCATCCTCAAGTCATTCACAGTTCTTACCAAGTTATCCTCAAGTTATTCTCAAGTTACTTCTAAGTTTTTATTCAAGTTGTCCTTAAGTCATCCTCAAGTTCTTACCAAGTTAACCTAAGATCAAACTAAGTCATTCTCTAAGTACAACCAAGTTTTATTTGAGTTATCTTATAATTATCAAAAAACAAGACAATCTATGTTTTTATCTTAAATAGCAGTGTCTTAATATAGTACACACACGCCTCAAAAAACGCGTCATCGTTGAGGATGTCTTGCTTTTGCGTTTTTTGCATAGATCTTAAGGAAAGTTCTTCATCCTAGCAACGCATTGATTACAATTCTGGGGCTATGGAAAAGTCTTTTTAGACTCCATGTCTTTATTTATTGACTTTATTTATTTTATAATACGCCATGATCTATTTTTATAAAAAAATTTAAAAATTATTGCATTATAAATGGATCAAAATGATCTTTTGTTGTTGACGGTTTGGCGTGCTGTTGCCTTCTGTATTTAGTGGTTCAGATTTTTTGATTGCTTTTGTTTCTGCTGCCATTGTGTATATATTTTTATAACCGTAATAACCGCCCCAACAGCAGCAATGGCGCCCAAAAAAGGCAACAGTTTTAAGTTCAATATTCCATGAAGGGTTTGGGGCCCTTGTATCACATGGAGTTTTTATAGCTGGCATTGAATCAACTTGTTCTGGCGTTGGCGGTGTTATGTTTTCATGACGAGGGTTTTTATTCTGTAACTTTTAATTTTTTTTTGTCTGTTCCCCTCTGCTAATTTTTTTCCTGCTTTAACACGTCCAGGATGAGGACACTTTTCCTGGCCCCACCTGATTTAGTGTTTTCTGATTCTGCTGATTTTCTGGCTTGGTTATTTCTCCACCTGATTCAATGTTTCCCGATTCTGGTTCTGATGATTTTCTAGCTCGTTCATTTTTAAGGGAAACAAAATCATATGATTAAAAGTTATTAATCCCATGATTAATGGCGATAAAAATGTTCCAAATCTGTAGTATAGATCACGCCTAGAGACTTAATGACTTTGTTAAAACTGGATCTTGCGTTAAATCATACGTAAGATCTTGTTCAAAATCAATGGGAGAAAATTTCTACTGACTAGTTTAGTGTACAAACTAAAAACCCGTTTGCCCCACACTTTTCACCATTCTAGACCCCAGCTGCGCTTCTTACCTGTTATGATTACTTTATAATGTCTTGCGGCGACATCTGTTTGAATTTGTTCAATGCTGAATTCAGTTCCGAGGAACTGTTTTGTTTTTCCACACGCTCCCAAAGAATACAACCTTTTTTTTTTGGGGGCATAACAGCTTGGCCATCAACTTGGTCATCAAAAGTTCGGGAAGGTTTAGACCGCCTTGTAGCTGTAGTAGATCATCACTGTTATGTTTTTTATTAAATTATAATTATTTTTTTTTATAAAAATGAGCACCGAAAAAAAACTGTTACCAACCTTGTTACCATTCTGCTGTTATTGGAGGATAAGTGTAGGATACTCAATGCTTGGTAAAAGCCTGTTAAAATAAAACCAGAGTCTTGGCAAACTAGACTTTGAGGATTCAGCAAAGCTGATTGCTATCATTGCAGCTTCGGTTGCTACGAAAGATTTTCTAGTCAAGCAAGGAATAATTCCAGACAGTATAAATATGTAAAATAAAAAATACATTTATAAAAAATGGCTTCACTCGTAATGATGATAGGCGGCGCTGTGGTTAATGCGCTCGCTTTTAGTGAAGATTTACGCATTTAGTAAACTGCGAGATGAAGGCGAGAGAAAAAAGACATAACAAAGCTGTGGAGCAACTAGCTGCAGCAAAGATCGCTATGAAAAGCAGAGAATTGAGCAGTTAGATTTTTTAAATGATACTCTGAAAAAACAGGGCATGCGCTTACACATTTAAAGATGTTGATAAGCAATAAACAATATTTTTCTGTAAACAGGCAAACCAATCGAGACATTGCCCCCACCAAAATTTAGCGATTTTTATCATCCATCGAAAAACAAAAGATGCAAGAAATCGGGTTTATTGTCTTTGGTATGACTGTTGTGTATTTTTGTTGCGCATAATATTGGCTGAGTAAAAAATGAACAAATTTATTATTCACCAAAAGGATATTGGAAGGAATAACAGCAATTAAAAGCTAAGCCAAGCAGCGGGAGTTAGTGAACAAACAGCAAAAGAATGGTTATCAAAACAGCGATTTGGCAAATTTATTTACCTGCACCCAAACGAATACAGAGCCCACACTTTGTGAACACAACCCCAAAACGACACCCATAAAATGGATCTTCTATATTTCCCCTTTCTGATACGATTAGACGAAAAAGATTAAGTACGCACTCACGCGTTGACATGGCTTCAAGATACAAAGATGCGGAGCCATTAACACAAAAAGGGCTTTGCTGTTGCTGTTGCCATACAACTGATATACAACGAGGCCCCTTAACTTTCCCCCGCATGATTCAAATCGATGATGGAAAAGAATTTAAAGGCCAAGTGAATCAATTATTGTTAAAACACAGAGTTACTATTAGAAGAGGCATTCCCGGAGTTCAAGATCACAGGCTTTAGTTGGAAAACTTTAACAAACAGTTAGCCCAAAAAACTTTTCCTACCAGTATCACAGAGAGCTGATTGACAATTCTGCAACACAGAATGGGTTAGAAGACTGCCTCAGTTTTGCGCGCAATGAATAATGAAGAATTTAAAGGGCTAAAACCAGTACAAGCAATCAAAGAAAAAAAATAAATGTTGTTGAAGGAGGGGTCTTCATCCGGCAAACTATTACCCTTTGGATTGAAAGTAAGGTACCTTTATTTACCGGGGGAAGCAGAAGGGGCACTCGCATCAGGGCACAGATCCAGTTTGGAGTGTTGATCCTTTTGAAATAAAAAGAATTGTAAAAATGAATCCGCCCGTGTATTATTTACGAGAAACTGACACAACAAAAACCCAGCTCCTCAAAGATCTTTTGTTTAAAGAAGAACTGCAGATAATTCCACCAGACACAGTTCCGCTTTAATTTATTTACGGTTCTCCAGTGCCCAATTGCATATGAAAACTCTGGATTAACAAACACCCCTTTTGTGTTTGTTCTATCTAATGACTTCTTTGTTACAACAGTTGTGTTGATCTCATGTAGATTAGATCGCAGTTTTACGTTGTCATGATGAAAAGTCTTTTGCCAAACAATGCTTTTTTGTAGTTGTATGTGATATGTTTGACTGCACAACGCTGCGAGATATTCCCTTTGCTTTTCTTAATGATTTTTTTTCCCGGCCGAAATATGTACATTTTTGACCTTAAAACCAAAAAAAACTCCTTGTCACCTTTCCAGATAATTCATCCTTCATTTTTCCTAAAACCTTCTTGTTAGTAATTGAATGCAAAGGCGAATCTTTAGGATAATCAGATGTATCATACCATCCTGCATGCCCTTTAGCCATTTCCTTTTCCAATGTCTTTATAGATGTCTTCAGTAGGATATCTATAACAAAACTATCTGTATCTGTGTAAAGTACTCTGGACTCAGGTTTACGAGGGCTTAAAAGTAGTCATAAAGAAATTCAAACATCAAAAGCTTTGATAATTCTAAAACAGTAAACCCAATAAAATTACAGGTTTGTCCAATTTGACTTTCTTTTTTTTCTTCATTATGCCAAAAGGTGATCATGGAATCTTCTAAAGTCCTGATAATTTGGTTTAGAAGTCAGCTTAATTGCTTCGTTCTCTTTGGTGACTAATCTAACATCTTTGCGCTTGTGCGGGATTCTCCATAGTCTTTCCAAAACCAGCTGTTGTTCATCAGCTTAAAAAAGTCTTTTTCTGGGGCATCTGTGGTTTTTAGTTCTAAGATCAGTGTTCTTCATGAGTATGGTTTATGAACTGTTCTTGATCAAAAGCAATTATGCGATGAACAGCTGTTAACTTCAAACTTTTGTCTTAAATAAAATTGTAGAAGTCTGTAATGGCAGACATAATTTTTTTTGCCCCGAAGGTTAGGCACAAGTTTAGGTGGTTCTCTTGGATCCATCTTTAGGCTTTCTGTGCTAATGGATAGTCATTATGCAGGTCATGCAGTTCATGAGGATATTCTAAATAAACTTCTAGAATGTATCCACGCTGCTGATCAGCGTTAAACTGCCCAACCACTTTAATGCTTTTTGAATATTATTCGGATCGCCGCCTGTGTACATTTTAAAGTTGCTTTAGGGGAAGTGATTGCGCCATTGCCCATCCATACAGATTGTTTGATCTAATACATGAGATAGTTAGACCTTTTACTTGGATCATAGTCGTCCAAGTTTTGTTGTTTGCTTTACATAATGATGCGACGCCATACTAATTCCTCACGCAACCCGTTTTCAATCATCTGAATATTGGTAAATCCGAAAATAAATCAATCTGTACTCCAGTAAACTTTAAGAAAGCATCCCAACTCATCCCGGGGCAGAAATGTAATGCGCAGGATCCAGGCTGTATGTTTCATGCAGGTCTTTCTTTTAATTTCAAAATATCCCCCAACAAACATACATCTGCCCTTAAGTATGAATCATGATAGTCTCCATCGTTTTACATTAACTTCTGCCACGCATCTTGAGCTGCTGGAAATCAGAATCATGATGCCCTTTCTCTGAGACTAAAAAGAAACGCGCCTTTAGGAGGAAGTGTGTCTTCATCAAACCTTTCCCAACTGTTCATGTACTCATAAGGGTAAAACGCCTTTTCTAACGAGAGTTGAGTCAAATATTCTTCTGTTATTGGGCAGGACTTTAAGGACATAGCCAGTGGACTCTAATGATTTCCCCTCATGTGCTGCATAGAGTCATAAAAAGACATGTTATTCAGATTAAAGCACAGTACTTTTTTGATGACTGTGCAATGCAGCACCTGAAGGCATCGTCCACTGCTTTCATTATAAGATGAGAGTCGTAAACCCCGCAAGTTTTGAAGAATACAGCAGCTTCCATGTCTTTTGGGTTTAAACTTTAGTTGAGATTGCATTTACTGTGCGCAGCTCCTCTGAACTTTCCACTAATGTGATCATGGTCTCTTACTTTTGGATTTGTTGCTTTTCACTGAGTTCTAAACCACAAATCCAACAATGTGTGGCTGAGGTCATACTGTTTTTGGTCTTCAGGTGTCATTATGATTTCAGATAAGTTTAGTTATTTAGAACGTCATTGCGCACTTGCTGCATGCGTTCTAAGAAGTATTTTGCAGCATTAGGCCCTCTATATAATTCTGGCTCTGAATGAACGCCATCCGCTGACAACGATGAAAGCAAATGAAAAAAATTTGATGATTACTCATTAAGACTGTTTTCGAAGTTTTTGTGGCGCTGGCCCTTCATAAGGAACAATGAGTGATTCAAAGTCTGCGTAAACAAAATATGGAGAATGTTGCAGCCGTTCGTTCTTAAACTAACTTTTGATCCGGGTGGGGGCGTTAATTAGTTCTGTATTACAGCTACAGAACTTTTACAATGTTTCTTATGTTCGCTTTGCGGCTTGAACAGAGGGGATTCTTGTTAAACATTTTCTACAGAAATTTTTGTTTGCCATGATTCTTTTGAAGTATGCTGCATTAGTCTACTTTATTGTTGTATCAATGTGTTAATGCGGTAGCCGTGGGTGAAAGCATCAGTAGAAGTCAACATGATTTTTGTCTGGCTCGCAATCGTTGGGCTGTTCTTGGGGCACTTTAATTGGCACCAAATTTGTTTCCTCATCCCATGTGTATCATTAACAGTTTTGGTTTGTTTTGTTCTTCAAACCGATCAATTTGGTTTTACACTAACAGGAAAAGGACACCCCATAAAGTTAAGATCATTGATGTAAGGGTGGGTAGTTAGACACTCTCTTGCGTTTTTGCGGGCGTAATGCAGCCTTGCGAGAACACACCACATAAAACATTTGTTGTCCGAATTCCTTATGTTTAGAACTGCTCTTTTTGCAACTAATGCTGGAGGTAGTGGAATGTAAGCCTTACCAACAATCGGCGCATAAATTAGCCCGTTTTAATTGATCTCTAGACTTCGCCCCCTGACCAACCAGAGCCCCTCATTTTGGCTTCTTCAGCCGCAGCGTCAAACTGTGCAAGCAGTTCGTCTGCCCAACCGGGTGTTTAAGTCATTACGAGAAAGAATAGTCTGTTGTTTGTCGAGACCCAGACTTCTAGATTTTCTTCATTTTTTGTTATTTAGTCGATTAAAAAAAGCTAACATTACTTTAACTGGCGGGTTTATTGTTAGTTTACCTGGAACTTGGAAATGCTGAACAACATGCTGTAGTTTTGGTCAATGACTTTAAATCAATATCATTCAGCGCTTGATAACGCTTTCAGATCTTCAAACAATCGTTTGTCCTCTAATCTTATCCAGTTGAGTTTCTTTTTAACTAAAATTTTTTATTTAAAAAAAAAAAAAAATATTTAAACAGAATCAATATAACGGTTTTTTTTGCTTGGATCATAAATAAAGTATAAACCCTTCGGTGTTGTTACTTGAGCTGTTTAAACAGAGTTTAAATGTTCGTTTCTTTTTTTAAGCATTTTTTTTTATCTGCCGGGGGTTGGTTTTGGAAAAGTTGCCCCCGCCTTTCTTTGAAGATCAAACTTTTGTCTTTTGTAGTCTCAAAATCGGCCGGAAAACGATTAAATTCTTATCGTGATGTTTGAGCAACAAGCGCTTTATTTATTGTCTTTTAAACGAACTAAGTTTCCCGTTTTTAGTTAAAACCAGGCTGTGTTTTTTGGAGTTTATTTTTTAATTTTTTGCCAGCCGCACTTACAGCTAATAAAACCGGCCGAGAGCAAAGAACAAACCTCCTAGAGGTAAAGCTGGGGGTGCGCCTATGCCGTTGCTAAAGACCAACATTTTTCCTGTGTTTAGAGCGCTTAGTCGATTTTCCCAGTATTAAAAATTGTAACGTTAAAGGGCAGAATCCCTTCGTTTGGTTTTTGCTGTATTTTGAAATTTTCTTGCCTTGTTTTTGTTGCTTTTGCTAATGTTTGTTAATCAAAGGTTTTTTGTTGGGGTTTCTCTATTTTTCTTTTGGCGGCGCTGTGGCACATTTGGATAAAAATAAACAGACATGTTTTTTTTAAAAAAAAAAATAATTTAGTATAGTAATTTCAAATCTGTCTTTTTAATATTCAGTGGATATAAATAAAAAAAAGTCATTAGCGGTTTACGGTTTTTTCTTTATAAATTTGAAGTTTTTTAGGCTAAAAACAGTTCCCCCGTTCCATGCCCCTGATATCCTCTTTTGCCCTTTTGGTCAATCCATAAACCGTATTTCGTTTTTAAAATAATCATAAGCCTAACATTTGAAGATGAAAATCTTTAGACACAAGGTCAATTTTGGACTTCTAACTCCCCCCCCAAACGTTTTTTTTTATCAAATGTGAAAAGGTTTAAGCCCCCGGTGATTTTTTGGGATCCCTCAATCGAAATTTACTTTCGTTATTTTTTTTAAAAAAACTTTTCACCCCTCTTTTGAACGGTTCTTCATCTTCGCACAGTTTTTAAATTTTCCCTTTAAGTGAATATGCTGCAACACAAAAACAAAAATTTCCCATAGTGTCTCCCCTGCTTTTGGGATATGTTAATGTTTGACGCCGTTTTCGAAATATATTATAATTTTGTTGATATTGGTGCTAATCCCCCCTGCTAATCAGGTTTGCTAACAAGTAAAACTCAAAAGAGATGTCAGAAATGCTGTATTTTGCTCCGGTGTCTGTTTCGATAACACGTTTGTTTTCATTAAAAGTTAGTTATATGAAAATTGTTTTTTAAATGCCCCTTGAAAGTATGGCGTTTGGTTTTAAAACTAAATCAAAAGGGATGGAAAAACGTTTTTCCTACGCAAATTTTTCAGTGCATACTTTTTACGTCTTTAGTAATCTGCGGCGCTATTTTTTGTTTTAGTGTTCTTCATTTTCGTTCCTTAAAAACGCAGATCCCCCTTTTCTTTCCCCGGTTGCCTAGATCAGAATAGGTTAAAAATTGTCGCTTTGAAAAGAAAATATTTCTTCCCCCTAAAGTTTTATAGAAATTTTTAAACGTTTTGCCGCCCCGATTTGGAAAACTGCCCTGTGGGGGCTGTTCTCTTCGGTTCTTTTTAAAAAAGAAATCGCGCAGAGCCTGGCAATCAATTCATTGCCCCAGGTTGGAAAATTTGACAGAAGAATTTGTTGACAATGTAGAGGGTTTTTGGAACAATAATATTCCGTTTATTTCCCCTTCCGCCATGGGGGCCTTTCTGTTTTCTTGGGGGTCGAATCGGCCTATGATTGTGGTTTTTTTATAAAACAAAAAAAAAAATTTAAATTTTTTTAAAAACATGGCAGGCTTTGAGGATGAAGATTATGATGTTTTAGTTCTGGAGACGCTGGTGAAATGATCTTTAGTAAACATCGTCGGGGTCTCTTTGGGGGCGTGAATTAACAGAAGTAAGGTCAGTCTTATCCCAAAAAGTTAGGCCCAAGAACCTCCGATTTTAGCCAAATGTTTTTGAAGAAAAAAGTGACATTTGTTGTGGGGAGCGACCAAGGACAATTTGTTCAGTTAAACTAAAAAACCCATCAAATTTTTTACCCGGGGTTCAATTAAAAAATAGACTCCCTGCGGCGTAAAAAATCGCTTGGCCTTGTTGGGCCCAAAATTAAGGGCGGAGGCTTTTTCTAAACTTCAAAAAACTGCAAGAACCCCGACAGATCCCCAAATGAAAAACAGGAACTTAAGTTAAAAAATCAGGGTAAAATTAATAAAGTAAATAGAAGCGAACCATTTTTTTCAGAGAAACGCGTTAAGGGACTATACAGACTCACCGCTACCCATGCGGAATAAGGCCCTTGATTGTTTTAAAAACCCATCAGGGGCGAATTAAAAAAAACAATTTAGCAAAATGGTGAACTAGATGGGCATATAAAAAGAGAAAAGAAAACCGTTGAGGCTGATGACCCCAATTAGGGCTGATATTAAAGAAAGAAAAACCCCAAGACTAAAAGATCTTGAACAAGGAGATCAGCAAGATAGAAGTGAGACTACAAACCCGAGCCTATTCGAACTAAAGTGAATAGAATAAGAGAAACTACAAAAAAATTTTATATAAAGACGAAACGTAGCAAAACGAATAAGAACATTGTTTAGAGGAGCAGGGAGTCCATTGGCAAGCGTTATAACAGCCTTAGGATTTGAAATAAGAAAAGGTGATGGCTTTTACAGGCGGCGGTGGTAAAAGTTCATTACTCCGCCCCATCCCCTCCATCTCCGCTGATAAACAGGGGTAAAAAAAACGTTTGATTCTTGCGAATTTTTAAAAAAATTACCCGGGAAAGCTATAGCTCTTTACTGGTTATTAGGGGGTTTTGTTGCTGGCTTTTGTCTACGCGGAAAAGTAGGGCTTTAGGGCCCCGACCTTTGGACATTAGTTCTTTTAATAGTTGGGTTAATTTTTAGTAAGATAAAGACCAAGTAGCCCTAGGCCATTTAAAACCAAGAAAAAGCCTGTCTTTTCATATTTGGTCATCGCAAACAGGTTGCGGCTTGCGAGTTTTCAATGGCTTTGGGCTTTGGATTCGGGAATTAGATGCTTATTTTGGGGGCCATCTTTTTTTTTTATGCTTGAATATTTGGCTCAGAATTTATGTCTTTTTGTCCGCCCTTTGTTCATTTCCTGCAACGAGAATTTATTGTTGCGTTATTTTGCCCTACTGGAGTCTGAGGTAAAAGTGATGTAAAAACCCAGTCCCAACAGCAAAGTCTATTTTTGATCTTGGTATTGTAAACATTTTGGTTTCCTTTTTAATACTTGAAGGCAAATCAACTTTTAAAATTTAAATGGCGCCCTCAAAATTTTGCAAAGTATTTTTTTTGTGCATCAAACCCAGTAAAAGGATAGTTATATCGATCTTGCTGTGTTTGGAAACCTAGCAAACACCAAACGTAAGTAAAATTTGGTCGTTTTTGTTCTTTTCCCCGCTTGTTGGGCCCCTTAGAGTGTTTAATAAATGTTGCCAGGCTGTTTTTGCTTTGCTTAGGCCCCGAGGTGAACAGTTGTGCCTGAAGAGAAAGATGTGAAGGAGGTTCCCAGTTATTTTACTTTCTGTGCACGCCCAATAATAAGGGGTCCCTAAGCCTGTTTAAGATCGACTTTTTCAAAATTTTGTCTTGATTTTAATATTAAATTCGTTAAGATTCTTTAAAAAGCTTCTGTCTATTCGGTTGCAAAAGGGATTAAAGGGTTTTTGTCATTGGTAAGGGGTGCTTGCAGTTCAGTAAAAATACGTCGAAGGTGTAATAAAAAATGAATCTGTCACTGACTAACCCAAAGGATTGGGGTAATTTAAGTGTCGATACGAACTCCACACCAGTTGTTCCCAAAAAAACACAGCAAAGTTTAAGGGTTTCGATAAAACTGACGGTGATAAACCACCTTTTGGGTGCGGTTTTTTTAAATAGGAGGGTTAAGTTATTGCTTAAGGGAGTACTTACTTTTTAGAAAGGCGTCAGTCTGGGTCCAGAAAGGGTCGGGGGTCAGTTGTTATATTTTTAAGTTTTGGGGCCCCCAACAGAATATTTTGCTTCGTTTTTGTGCATCTTTTTTAATTTGTTTTAAAAAATGTTTGTAACAATAAAATCAAAACCCCCCCTTCGTTTTTAGAAAGCTTTTAATAACGAATGCGGAATAGAACGGTTGCGCTCCATGAAAAATTTTTAAAGTCGTATGGTTTAATAAAGCAAGCAAGGAGAATAATAAGTTAAAAATTTAAATAATGGGGCAATTAGTTGAGTTAACCATACCTGATGGTTTTTCGGGTTTTGCTCGCTAAAAGAAGCAATGGAACTTTCATTGCTCTCAAACTTAACAATGCGAATCTAAAAAACAAGTTGCCCTTCAAAGGGAAAAAGAGAAGTAGGGTACTTTTTTGAAAAAGAGTGCTAAAATGTTAGGTTTTAAACTGCCAACGCCCACTATAGTTTTAGGTTCGCAAACAAAACTATTTGGGAGAAAATCCGCCGTCTTGCTTACATTCATTCTCTATGTTCTTTTGGATGGTGAGCATGATGAAAAACTTTATGAGGGAAAGGCCCCAACTTTTTAAAAGAGCTCTTCGTCAGGAAAGCTGCATATTGGTTATAAAAATTATAAAATTTCCCAAATTTTTCAGTTCAAAAGTTAGTTTGTGGGAGGGTGGATCTTTATTTTTAAAAATAAAAGAAAAGGGGGGGGAAAAGTTGTGAAATGGGGATAACCTGCACATTGTTTTGGAAATAAATAATACGTTACTAAAAAATAAGTCGGTGGGCAAAAGGGGAATCAAGAGTTCATTGGCGCCTGTAAGGTGTAAAAACCGAATTAAAAGACCTTGCAGATGTTGCGGATTTAACAGAACGGGAGATGGGCGCTTGTTTGGTTTTGAGTAATAAAGGGTGTTATAAACGCAAAGAGGTTGGCGAAGAAAAATTTTTCCTAAATAGAAAAAATGCGAAATCTAGAGGCAAATAATTTTGGCCCAGTATAAATTTAAAAAATGTTAAAAAAACCTGCCCAATGGCACTTAGAAATTTAGAATGGGACAAAAAATTTAAATTTCTAACCCCCATTTACATATTTTAGCCGTAAAAAAAAGTTTCGAAAAGCTTCAACTCTGGCCCTTTACATGTAAGTTTTATGCGGAGACAATGGGGAAAAGAAATTGAAAAAAACGCCGTAGGGGAAAAAAAAACAGTCTCCTCCACGAAAAGAAACATTGTAAAAAAACTTTAAAAAATTCGTTCTTTCCAAGCAGAAAATTAGGAGACCGTTACATGATATTTGAAATTTCTGTTTTTAAAGATGTGGGAGGGTGGGTTGTGGGCGTGTGACGTCCTTAAAAAAGGAAATTATTTTAGTGGCAAAACTTAGCGTTAAAGCCTTAACGTTCCCATCGTCGTTCTTACTGGCGAGGTATTAAGATCAAAACAAAAGCAACAAAATCAATGTTTGACTTAAAATAGAAACAATCTTACAGAACTGAATTGGATTAATTAAAATTTAGGCCTCGAGGGTTTATTATATGAACAGTTTTGAGGAGAGTATGATAAAAAAAAAAATTAACGGTTAGTTTAAAATTTTCTATAAAACCATGGAGCTTTAAAACTTTATGACAAAAAACCCTCATTGTCTTTGATTTGGGGGGAAAAATGGTTGTGGAAAAAAAAAATATTTGTCCTAGACTTATTACAAACAGTTTATCGCTTATTTTGTATTTGTGTTTTTTGGTCCAAAAATTAAAAAAGGAAACAAGCATTCATGTTTAAAAGGTTTATATGGCCGCAATGACGATATTTGTTAATCTGCAAAAAATGATGGGTTTTTTAAAATCTTTTAAAAAGTGTTAAGGAACGCAGACATTTTTATTATGGGAAAAATTTTTCGGCGAAAAAGAATAGTTAAAAGAAAAAAAAAACCTTTGTCAAAGCTGGTTTTTGCGGAAGAAATGATGGGATAAGGTGTGGATTTTATGCCAGATATAAATCGGTTTTAAAGATTTTAGAAACATTTTAAAGGATGTAGTGTTTTTCACATAAAAGACAGAGATCTTTAAAAATGTTTGCGGGGAAAATGATGTTTTTGAAAAACGATCAAAAAAAACAAGGATTAAAAAAAAACTAAAATCTAAAATTTTTAAAAAATTATTTTTAAAAGGAAAAACCCTAACAGTTTGTATTTTTGTGAAAAACGTTATTTTTTGGTTTTAAGTCTTACTTGTCAGAGAAAGGAAAACCTTATTTGGGTCACTTTCGCCCGAAAAGGTTTGAGGCGAAAGTGAGCCAAAATGAAGGTTTTCCTGTTCTTCCCCCCTAAGGGCGGATACAGAAAACAGAAAACGACAATAAAAAAATAAGTAATTCGCCCCCCTGGGGGTCAAAGTCGTAGGCCTCGTGAAAAAACTCGTGACAGTAAAGGAAGGATAAAAATATAAATTGTTTTGTTTGTTTACCCTGTTAATGCATATTTTACCTGCTTCGTGTGAGGAGCCCTTTAGCAACTTCCCTTTTGGTTTGTTGCTGGTTATGTTGGCGAGTTGGTGTTACTAATGTATTTTGCAAACCCTCCCCCCGCCCACATGCGGTGGCTGTTTGGATTAAGCAGCAAAATTTTAGACCTACTGACTGTGGGGTTCCGTACCCTTTTTCTTTTCCTTTCCTTTTGTTTTCTCCCCCGGGGTGTACCCCGGGGTTTCGCTGTGGGGGCCGCAGTGTGGCAGTCGTGGACCTTGCGGTGGTCTAACCCCCGTCCCGGGGCCTTTAGGGGCAACGCCTCGACCCCCCGGGCCCTTCTTTCCTTCCAGTTCCGTTTTCTTCTCCCCGGGGGTTCGCCCAAGCTTGCCCGTTGGGGCCGCGAGGGTGAGGGCTGTGGTCTACGGCGGTCCCAACCCTGTCCGGGACTTCGCGACAAGCCTCGTCCCACGGAACGTTCTCCCTGTCCTCGGACTTCTCAGCCCCCTGTCACCGTGTGGTTCGCTCTGTGTCGTGCAATTTGGGGGGTGTGTGTGGTCGGGGGGTCGGCTTTGAAAAAATCTGTTCGGGACCGACCCGGTTTGGGGCCTGAGTCGACACGGTCGTCAGAGGACTTTGGAGAGCGAGGTGTGGGGGGAACCCCATGAAGACGGAAAGGAATGGGGTTGGAAACGGTTTTTTTGATTATGGTTTTGGTGGTGCGGGGGAAAAGTTTTTTGTGATATGTGTATGTTGTTGGGTTTGAAATGCTTAATTTTTGATTGGCATGTTGTGGCGGTGAAAATGCTTGTTTTGACTATGTGTTGCTGGGTGTTGAAAATGCTTAATTTTGATTTGCAGTTGGTGTGTTGGAATGCTTATTTTTTGCTATGTGTGTGTTGGGGTGAATAAATGGTGGATTGTATTGTAATGTTCTTGTTTGGGGCTCTTGCGGGGGTTTTGGGGGTCGTCCTCCCTTTATCCATCTAGCCCATCCGTCAGGGCAGGCCTCAGGGGGGGGGTGGAATTTGTGGGGGCTTCCGGGATGTGAAAGGGTTTGACTGTCTCTCTCTGTTTCGTGGGGCTGTCCCGTTTTGTTGTTTTTTATGTTTAGTCAGTTGTTTTTTGTTTGTTTTGGGGGGGTTGGTGGTGGGCTTAGCGTGTGGGATCTTTGGGCCTGAAGGGAAATTGGGGTGATGGGGAGTGGGTTGAGACGAAGGGAATCGACCGCGTCAGACCCCTTTTCCCGGTGCCTCACGTAGTTCGGCCGTAAGACTTTCCTTTGTTGCCATCGTCTGCCATTCTGTTTTGTAGTTTAACAGTTTTCTTTGCCGGGGGTTATTAGTACAGGTGGGGTGTATCGGCGTTGTGTCAATTTTTTTTTCCCGGGTTCCCTTTTGTCTTGTTTTTTTGGTGAGCCCCACCCCATTTGCTCGTGTTGTGGAGCCGGTGTTGCCAGAGTGGGGAGCCTGGACATATTATTATTATATTATATAATATTTTTTTTTTTGTTGGTGAGCCCCCCCCCCCTGTTTTCTCGTGTTGTGGGCGCGGGTGCCAGAGTGGGGGCAGCCCGGACATATTTTTTTTTTTTTTTGTTTTTTTTTGTCGGTGGCCCCCCCCGCCGTTGTGGTTGTGGAGCCGGTTTGCCAGGGGGAGCAGCCCGGAATTGTAGTTTTCACTTTTTTTTTTTTTTTTCAGTCGTCACCAAAAGACGGAATATCCCGGGGGTATTTTTTTCTTTCAAATGGAAAAGTTTTCCCCCGATTTTAGAAAAACCCTAAAGGTATGTTGTCATGGCAACGTCCCGGTGCTGGTGGTTGGCGACGTGGCGTCGGGAAAGAAAGGTTCAAAAGGGAGTCCCCTATTAGTAAGTCTTCGACTACAGTGACTTCTACTTTTTCCGTGCTGTAGCCCTTTGCCAGCGGATTTCCTTCTTCTTCGTAGGGGATCTTCCTGCTGAGACCCCCCCTGGCACTTCCCCTCGGAAGCGTCAGAGTATGGCGAAACGTGGGCTTTGTTGAGTCACAGAAACCGGGAAAACCCCCTTTCTCCTGCTTTCCCCCCGAAAGGGTATGCCCTGGGAGATTCCTCTGGGAAAGTCGAGCCCAAGGGCGGTCAACGGGTATCCCCCCGTTGGGGGGTGGTGAATTCCCGCCCCGGACTGCCTTGTTGTGTTTTGGAGCGACAGCGACGAGAGGATGCTGCCCGACAGGAAGCCCTTTAAGGAAGAGGTGTCGACAGGAAGCCTCCAGGGAGGAGTTAGCAGGCAGGAAACTTCGTAGGGAAAAGGTTTCGCTGCGTAGGGAGAGGCTGCCCTCCCCGGAAGAGCTGATAGGATGGGGTCTGGCAGAGAGGAGACTGCCCGAAGGAAGCTCTGCGTGAGAAGAGTGGAACAACTTCTTTCGTGGACTCCCCCATCTGTAAATCAGGGGGGTTTTAATAACAGGAAGTGTTGAGTTAGAGGCCCAAAAAAAAGCTTCCAGATTCGACCAGTGAGGACATTGATATGTTTTAGAGCATTTGACAAGGTGCGTTGTACCAAATTTTTGAGGAACAAAAAGGCATGCACCCCTTTTTTTTGGATTATCGGGTACTGCAAGGGGGTGTGTGCTACTCTAAAGAAGGCGCGTCTTATGAGACATGCAGTTGGCTCTGCGTAAAAGTTTTTCCCTTTCCCCAGGGCGCAGGGGAAGTTAGGTCCATGAAAAGAATAACGACGGACCTTCGTCAGTTTGGGATAGGCTGCGTAAAACGCTAGGGTATGGCGCGTTTGGGTAAGCTGGAGCTTGAGGATTGGTTTTATCGAACAGCTTACCAACACGTGTCCCAGAGTTGAGGTCCGTATAGGCGAGAAGCACCACAGGGTTTCGCGGCTGCGATTCATACTGCCCAGGTGTTTGCTGAGCCCGTAGAGCTTATGGGCATCGCCAGATCGGGCAGGAAGACCCTCAAGGATTTTTGTGGGGAAAAAGGCGCCGACGATGCTAGGGGTTTTGAAAAAAGGCAGGCAGTTCATCAGGGGCTCAGCACCCCCCACTGTGTTTTCTTTTTTGGTCGTCCCGGAAATTAGGAAAGTTGCCCCAAAACCCCCGGTGTCATGGAGTGTCCCTTTCCCGCGTCCTGTGCCCGGCTAAACGTGGGGTCCATCCCCGTTTTTGGGTCAGAGTGTCAGTATTTTTTTTTGGGTTGGGTTTTTTCCCTTTGGGGACACCATCAGGGTTCGGAGCATCAACGTCTTTGGGGTAAGGATTTGGGTTTCCCTGGTCGCGGGGGCCAATTACGATGTGTGCGGGGGGAGGTGGTTTTTTCCTCCCCCCGTCCCTTTTGTATCATTTTTCCACCCCCCACTTCTGTGGCGAAATATGGGGGATCGCGGTTGGAGCGACTTGATTCCCTTTCATAGGGAAAAACTATCACTTTGCAGACGGACGCAGTCGTCCCGGGTTTGGATCTGCCCCAAGGCGTTTTTGGGGGGGTTACCCCAAAGCGCCAAAACCCAAAAGCAGGGGGCGGAATTGTGTCCCGTTCTTTAGCCCCATCTCTGCGGGTTCTTGCTAGGGTGATCCCGTACCCTGGTCCGTCTTCAGGCAGGGACTTGGGTGTCCAACGCCTACGCAACGGGGTCGTCCGCTCGTCGGCCCCACACGCCAAAGGGGAGCTTTAAACTCCCCAAGGGGAAACCTCTTTTTGGGCTTCATGGCGTGGGTGGCTAAGAGCTGTTGTTCCCCAAAGCTTAGAGAATTGTTCTCCGGGAGGCCCTGATTCACCCATGGAGGCCATTGGGGTAAAGCGGGGCTTCGAGCGGAAAAGACAGGACTTTTTGGCCCGGGGTGAATTTAGGGTTTGGGAGTACTGCCGCAGTTGCGTGTTGCCAACGGACAACGCCCAAAGGGTTTGCTTGACGCATGTTCCCTGGCAGGCCCCCTGTTTGGGGGCCATTCAGAAGGTTGGGGTCGACCCCGGTGGGACCCTTGATCCACCCTCCGATCGCGGTCCGCTACATTTTGGTAGGGTAGACTACGCGATCGATTCCCAGAGGCTTTTCCCCCCCCAGGGGCTATGATGCCCTACTGTTGCTAGGCTCGCTGGCAGATTTGGACGCCGGCGTGCCCAAGAAGAAGTCGGCGGAAAATTTTTTGGGACGATCTCATCCTCTCCCGTGCCTGGACCGGATCCGGGCCCGGGCAGTCGTCGATCATGAGTTAGGCGTGGAACTGCAGAGTCATGCGTTCACTTTTTTGCCCTACAAGGGTTCCACAATCGGATGCTGACTTCTCAGCCGAGTCCCTAGTCGGCACCCCATTGGGGAAATCAGTCAGGGGGCAAACCCCTCAGCCAGGGGTTTTGTCCCCTTTTTGGTCGTGTTTTTGAAGTTTACGGTGTGAAACGCCCCGTCTAGATTGCTACTTTTTTTGTTGAAGGTTTGTTTAGTTGTTTGTAAATGTGTATTATGTATTCCCTGTGTAATTCTATCGTGGGAATTTTTTTATTGGATTTATGTACTCTGTCGTCCGAGGGTTGGGTTCGGTCCCTTTTTTTGTGAATTTTCCAGCGTCAAGGTTTAAAGGACACTGTTTGAGAAAAAGATGCTTTTAGAGGGGGGGTTTTCACGAGTTGTCCGGGCCCAGACGATTTCCCCTCTAGGGGGTGTAAATTTTTCATTTATTTATTGTCGTTTTTGTTGTCGTGATGGGCTTGTGGGTGTTTTGCACCCTTTAAAGTCGTTCAGCTCAGGTTAGGTTTTCTTTTCTCTCTCTCTCCTAATTCCCTGCCGTGCAATTTATCCCGCGGTTCACGGGTGGTGGTACCTTTCGCTTGAATGGCGTCTCTATCGGCCTCTCACCTTCTTTTTACCCGCCCCACGTGCTCTTCCCCTTGGGTTGAGGATTCTCATCTGTGAGTAGGATGGGGAGTTGGCTGCCTCGTTTAGGCAGGGGTTTTTTCTTCCCCGGCGGAAGATGTCTCTGGGAGCGCCCGCTCGGTTTGGTTTTTTCCCTTCGTCGAAGGTACGGTCGGTACTTATTCCGTCGGCTGTGGGGAGGGGAACCGTCATCTCTTTTCCGCTTGCTCTGCTGTCCCCTCGACTGGACGAGGGCGGAGAGTCGCTTGACCCACTTTTGGGGCACCCGGGTGCTGGTAAGACAGTTTCGTGGTTTTTTTTTAAAAAATTTTTTTTTTTTTAGCCGGCTAAATTTTCTCTTTTGCGCAATTTTTTTTGTTTCAAAAAATTTTAAAAGAAATATTTTTTGGACCACTTTTTTTTGGTTAATTCTCTTTTCCCGGCCCGTCAAAAATTTTATCCAAAAGTCTTTCTCCTTTTTATGATCTGGTGATGCGGGGGGTCGGTGGGGGATGGGGGGGAAAATGGTGATTCAGGGTTGGTCTTTTTGTCCGTTTTCCGCCCCTGTACAACCCGGTCTTTATTTTTCGGCCACCCTCTGTGTGTGCAAGGGGAACGGTGTTTAGTTTCGAAACGTGCGTAGCTGATTTGTCGTTTGGATGCGGGGGGTTGAGAATTGTGTCATTTTGAAATGTGCTATAAAATGTGGGGGGAAAATTTTGCCATTGAATTATTATTATTTGCAAATGTGGTGGCGGTTATAAAGAAAAGGGTTTCTGTATTGTTTAGTTCCCAAAAAAAGGAAAAATGTTGAACGTGAGGGAAGGATGAAAATATAAATTGCTATTTTTTTGTTTAGCCGTTAATGCAATTCTCCTGTTCGTGGGGAGCTTTAGCGATCATTCCCATTTGGTTTGTTGATGTGTTTGCTCGGTCTGTGTTTAGTTGGGGTTACTAATGTATTTAGCAAAAACCTCCCTCCCCACCATGGAGTGGTGTTAGGAAATTTAAACCAAATTTAGGGCCGTACTGACTGCGGGGTTCCGTACCCCTTTTTTCTTTCCTTCCCGTTCCCTTTTCTCTCCTCCCCGGGGGTGTCACCCCGGGGTTGCCTGTTGGGGGGCCCGCAGTTTTGAGAGTCGTGGACCTTGCTGGATGGTCCAACCCCCGTCCGGGGCCCTTTGCGACAACGCCTGCCACGGGTACCCCTTTTTTCCTTTCCCGTTCCCTTTTCTCTCCTCCCGGGGGCTTTACCCGAAGCTTGCTTGTTGGGGCCGCGCAGGGTGAGGGCACTGGACCTTACTGGACGGTCCCAACCCCCGTCCGGGACCCCAGCGACAAGCCTGTCCCCCGGGACGGTTCTCCACGTCCCCGGATTCCTACAGCCCTGTCACCCGTGTGGTTCGTCTGTGCATGCAAATTTGGGTGGTGTGGTGTCGGGGGTTTCGGGTTGAAAGACTCTGTTCGGGGGGAAACCGGGCCGGTTTTGGGGGACCTGAGTCGACACGGTACGCTCAGGGGACTTTTTGGGAGACAGAGGTTTTGGGGGGAACCCCATGAAACGGGAAAAGGGAAAGTGGGTTGGAAACGGTTTTTTTTTATTAGGGTTTTGGTGGGGCGGTGAAATGTTGTTTTTGATATGTGTATGTTGTTGTGTTGAAATGCTTAAATTTTGATTTTGCATGTTTGTGCGGTGAATGCTTGTTTGTGGTGTGTGTTGTTTTTGTGTGTTGAAACTTAATTGTGATTGGATGTTGTGTGTGTTGGAATGCTTATTTGTGATATGTGGGGGTTGGGGTTTAATAAATGGTGTATTGTATTGTTTCTTTCTTTGTGTGGTTCTTGAGGGGGTGTGAGGTCAGTCCCCTCCCTTCACTCCATCTAGACCCATCCTGTCGGGCAGACCCCCCGGGGGCGGGTCGTGACACACACACATGGGTGGTGGGTGGGGGATGGGTTTATAGTGGGTTAGGGTGTGGGTTTGGTAGGTATCTGAGTATGGTGTGTCAATACCCCTTTTGTGGAAAAAAAACCCGTGGAGGCGTGGGCAGGAGTCTCAGAAGGAACCCCCCTTAAAGAAGTGTTTCGGCCCCCCTATCTCGCCCCATCTGGGGGGGGTTGGGGCCCCACACCGGTTATGACTCCGGGGTCCTCTGCTGCCTTTTTTTTTCCATCTTGGGCGACCCATGGCTGGGTTTCAAACCCCATGACCCTTGGAATGCTCATTTTCTCTTAATGACTCGCGCTTTAACCGGGCCCAAGGGACCCTGATATTTGTAGGGAAATTAAGCCTTATAAAAGTTCATTTTGTTTCTCCTTGCCTCCAGCTTAAACCCCTCTCTGCCGCTTCTCCATTGTTTCGGGTTTGGGTTTTTCCCCTTCCCCTGCAACTGAGGTGTTTCATGGGCTGTATGCAGACGTTCCTAAAAACCCCCTAGCCCCAATTTCGCAGGGACTTTGCCTGATAGCTTCTCCCCTCAGGTGTTTGCCAGATCGTACTTTTCAGTTTGTAGATTTGAGCTGCCCCCCATTCTGTTCTCTATGGCCCGGGGCTCGATCATGATCGCTGCTTGGTTGACTTGATGGGCTCTAGGGGTGGTCTCATGCCCCTCTTTCTGTGTCTTGGGGACTTTCCATTCTGGGAGGTCTGCAAAGCACTCCCAGTTCTGCCCCCTCAGCGCTCTGCCCGATGTTTCAATGGCACTGTTGTTCTTGGCCAGATTTGCGCCTCGCCCTGAAGAATGTTGGGGTGCTTTTGGAATCGATTTTCCCTTTTTGTGGTGTTGGTAAGCCCAGATACTTTTCAATCTCTTTTCACTTGGTTGTGCTCCAGGTACCTTCCCTGACCCGGGTCTTTCATGGTTTTTGAACATGCCCACTGTTTGTTTTTCTGGCAGGGGGAGCGGAGTCTGTTTTCCCCACTTCCCAGGTTGCTTTTTGGGGGGAAGGTCATATGCGATTGGAAAGAAGCTGATCCCGGAGGGGCCCTGTGCAAATGTCATTCCAATGAGACTTCTTTGGGTGCATTTTTCCCCGTTGTCCATTGCCCTTTTTGGCTTGTGGATGTTTTTGGAGCTTTTTGGTCTTCTTTTTTCCTTCCTGAATCATCATGTTTTTTTGGCTTTTCCCTTTTGGGTTTGACCCCCTTCAGTTTTGGTCACCCCCCGTCTTTTCTGTTGGTCTGTGTGTGCCGTTTTTTTTTGATTTGAGTTTCTTTTTCAGAATCCTCGTCTTGAACTTTCATTTTTTGCCTGTCTTCGCTGGGGCTTGATTGCTCTACCACCTTGTCTCCTGAGCCTCAGGTGCTTTGAAATTGATTTCCCCGCTTTGTATTCCTCCGGGGGATTTCGTGGTAGTTTTTAGCTTTGTTGGCGAAGTACGGCTATGTCAGTGACGGGTGGGAACCCCAAACCTTTCCTTGTGAACTTGTTGATTTTGGGTTCCATTGCCCCCACTTGCTGGTGAGATGTCGTATATCTCAGAGGCAGGAGCTTTGGGATCAGATGACCGCAGAACCCGACCCTTTTTTTTTGCCCGGGAGCGCACACTGGTCAAGGGGTTCCCGCCCTTTTCCCCCTGCTTTGTTTCTTTTGTCTTTGTGTGCTTTCAGCGATCTCATACCCTTTCCCCAAAGGGTCTTGAATGGGGTTTTTCTGGATGTTGGAATGGCCTGGTTTGGGAACACTGAAAACCCAGATTCGGCCCCTTTTCCCTTTTCCCCGTGGAGACTCGTGATTTTTTTTGGCTTGAACTTTTATTTGGATGAGGAACTTTCGCCAGCCCTCCAGAAAGAGTGTCCGTCTTCTGGTGAAATTACTGTAGTGTCACCCATAAAGGCCTTTGAGAAAAGGGCATTTGTACCCTCCCAAAGGTTGTGTGTCTCGCGTGTTTGTTGCTGCTTTCAAGATGAGCCCCATTGCCAGCACAAAACATTATTGGGAAATTACAACCCCATTGAAATGCCCCTTCCAAGTTATCCAATCTGTTGTGACCCTTGGTGGGAAAACGCATTGAGAACCCATTGAATTCTTTTGGCATGTCGGGGATGTTCTTTGGCACATGGTCATCTAAGAGCCAACTGATCATCTCATGGGGACAGATCCTTGGGTTTTTGCAGATAAAAGCCAACCTGCCCAGGTCTTTTTTTCTGTTTTTGCTTTTTGGATTGGTCCCAGATCTTGGGGCGTTTTCCCTACACGCCCCCCACGCAGGGATGCACCTTTCGAGGGACAATAGTACTTTTTTTTCCTAGGATTTGGTCGCTTGCTCCCTGAAGAAAAGGAAGATGTTCCCCTTCTATTCAGTATTTGTTTTGGGCCTGAAGGGTGATGAACTTGATTTTTGCTCTTTGGGGATTTTACACACATCTGCTGTATCCCTGGCCGCTGATCTTCGGTTTCTCCAAGCCGATCGCAGACCCTGTGGACCCACTCCGCCTTGGGATTTCTTGAAAAAGCTGGTAAGGTATTTGTTGGCCGGGTGATGATTTGGCTTGGCTTTGTCGACCACCTTCTTGATTTTCCCCCCAACGTTGGAGCTTGCCTTTTAACTGTTCCGGGTTGGTTGGCCACACCAGATTTTTAATGTCGGTGGGGCTTTGCTCTGTGAGGGCAGGTATGTTTTCCCCAGATGCTGCTCAAGAACTCCCTTTTTCCCCCACTTGGCCCAAAAGTTTTGGTGCTCAAACAGGTTCTGGCAACTGGAAGGGGTCTCTGAAAAAGCGCTTTGTGTCTTTTTTTTTTGCTCTTCCTTTTCCTGAAATTTCCGTTTTTGCTGAGGGCGCTGTGTTTTTTTTTCAGGTTTCCCAAAGTTTTCCAAAGTTCGTTTTCAGGGGCCGGCGGTCTTCATTTGCTTCTTGGGTTTTTCTTTTGGACTTGATCTTGCCCCATCTTTTCTTGGGTCGGGTTTCTTTGGAGGTGTTTTCTTTGTGTATTTTTACTCCTAGGGTCTTACTGGGGCATCAAATGCCTCAATGTGGCTAGTTGTGTTCCAGGGTGTTTTTCCCCTATCAGTGATGATCTTTGGACGATTTTGCACCCAGTTTCCCCCAAATCTTCAGTTGTTTGCCCGGGGGCAGGTTTGGTTTCAGGCGCCTGGCCGGGGCCTGGAAAAATTTCCCTCCCCGAACCAAAGGGGATGCCCTTGGGCCCCCATGGGGGTTTAAACCCGGCTTGGTCTTCCGACGTCTTATCTGCTGTGCAGTGCGTTGCTGCTATTCGATGAGTCTTCCACACCCATCTTTGTTTGTGGATCTTCATGCACGGGTGGTAGCAAAACGCTTTCCACGACAATGGATTATTCCATTTGGCCTGTTCTAGCCCGTTTGGGATTTGCAGTCGTGATTGGTTGAGACCGAGGATTCTCATTCTCTCCCCTTTCGGTTTTTTATGAATATGGCACTAAAAACATTGAATAAATGCGAAATTTATTTGTAAAGAAAATTTGGTTTGCTGATCCCAGTTTAGACTAAAGTACATTTTTTTGTTTGTTGTTGTGTTGTTGTTGTCGTTTTGTTTTTGTTGTTGTTGTTTTTGTCACACAGCTGCTCAAATCCAATGCTGATGCCTTAATCCACACCACATATCCCTTGGTTTATGAGTCGGGTGGTAAAAAAAAAAAAAAAGCCAAAAAAAACGATGTAAATCATGTCGAAATTTGTTTTACGAGTGTGATCCCACCGGTCCCCAAGAATTTTGAACCATTTGGGGTTTGAGGGAGAAGAAAATACGCACAGACATGAAGGCTGGTGCTTCCTCATATGACGATCTTGTCCCCGCTGACCCCAGGAGCTGCTCGTAAAAGACGGTGACCCTTCAATAGGCGTGATTCTAAACTATCCGCAATGGTGTTTTGATCGTAACAAGCCCTCTCTCTCTCTCTCTTTTCTCTCTCTCTCTCTCTTCTCTTTCTTCTCTCTCTCTCTCTCCTCTCTTCCTCTTGGCTTTCTTTCCAGGATCCGTTTGATTTAGCGTTTGTACCATCAAGATTCCCCCTAGCTGTTAGCGACAAGTTTTTTTGTTTGCCGAACATGTTTCCCAAATTTCCATCCTTTTAAAGTTTCACCAAAGGTTCCAACTCTGAGGGGAGGTTTTCTCTGCTGTGTATTTTGCAAAGGCCCCTGCGTCCATCTCTTTACTGCGTTGACAGCTTTGGGCCAGGCTTTGAAAAGGATTCTAAAAACCAAACATAAAAAATTTCTTCATTTGTGATCCCTTTCTGATTGGAGGGCCATTGCCGTCCCGTAACCTCAAACACCCTAAAATGCTGAAGTTATCCGAAATGTACACCTCTCTGAAATCAGATGGGAAAAATTAAAATTTTTGCTTGGGGTTTCCCCGCCCTGTGGGGATTCAAGCCAACGAAAAAGGTTTATGAAAATTTCCCAAAAGTGTCACAAAAAAGTTGAGCGGATTGTCTATCCCATACACTGATCTGAAACCCCGTAAAGATTTTTGGGAAAGGGAAAAGGGATCACAGCGGATGCAAAAATATTCAAAAACCGCCCAAAACCCGAAAGAGTACCATGTTCCGAGGCGGCCCTAAGAAAAAGGAAACAGCTTTGTGCTTTTGCTCAGATCCATGATGCATTCCATGTCATGTACCACTCACAGTGAAACGATTTTTAGGTATTGTGACTTGATGCGTCAGAAAAAGCTTTTTCAGCGTCATGAAAAACCTTGTTCAAAGATCGATCTTTGAATTTTGAGGGCCCCTTATTTTTCTTGATCTAAGTTTTTACGGGGGAAGTTTTTAACAAAATTTGGTGTGTTTTTTGGAAGGTGTGTTTTAAAGTTTTTGAATAAGTTTTTTTGTTTTTTTTTTTGGGGTTTACTTAAATTGGGTGACAGTTGATAAAGCCCTTTGGGGTCGATGGGCTTAAACAGCTTTTTATTATCTCTTTTCTCTCTCTCTCTCTCTCTCCTCTTCTCTCTTCTCTCTCTTTCTTAAAATTATGGCAGTAGCAAGGCAGCGGAGGGTAGAGTTTAAAGAAAAAGAAAAGAACCTAAAAAACGTGTAATTCACCCCCTGAAGGGCGCAAAGGTTTTTGTCATAGGGCCCTGGAAAGTGATAGTGCCCTTGAGCTCTTCAACAGGTTAACGCAAGCTCAAAGTTCATTCAACAAATTTGTGTGTGTGTGTGTGTGGTGTGTGTGTGGTGTGTGTGTGGGGGTGTGTGTGTGTGTGTGGGGAGGGGAGAGAGAGAGAGAAGAGGAGGGGGGAGGGGAAAGAGAGGGGGGAAGGAGAGAGAGAGAGCATGGTGGTTTTTGTGAAAAAGCTGTTAAGCCCTTTTAGATTTTGGGCCCGCGATTTAAAATGACAAAACGCGATCGATGACATTGATATCGAAACCACAGCAAAGTCTTTTTTTTCACTTTTCATGGAAAAAAAAAACAAAAAAAAAAAACAACGGAACGAAAAAAATATTTATGGTAAGGGTTTACTGTCGTTCTGTGAGACGGTCACCCCAGGTTTTAAAATGGATCAGCCCTGGAGAGCTGCAGCAGCTTTTAAAAATTTTTTTGGGGTTTTGGGATATTCTATGTTCCCGGTACGTTTCATTTTGAAGGGTGGCAGTTTTAACACTTCCCCCGATGACTGTTTCTTCTTCTTGCTTTACGAGCCTGAACAAGTTATGTCCCGAGTGCGGATCCCAAAAATATTTAATTGACAGACCACACGCAGCACACCTTATTATCGTTCAGAGCATAACCCTTTCCCGGAACTTTTATTTCTGTGCGGATCACCCAATCGTTCTGCACCTGTCGATCTGTCAGAGCGCAGCATAACCCTTTTCGTTCAGTGTCAAAACCGGCGACTATTAACAATTTTTGGTTATGGTTGTTGAAAAACTTACGCTGCGTTCGACTGCGGATTTTTGGAAAAGACTGGACCGTTGAACAAAAGGTGCAACATCCTGAAAATAACATGCGGCGTGTCAAATCTCGCATGTAGGAATGAGAGAGAGAGAGGAGGGAGGAGAGGGGAGAAAAGGAGAGAGAGAGGGAGAGAGAGAGGAGAGAGGGTGTGTGTGGTGTGTGTGTGGTGTGTGTTGTGTGTGTGGTTGTGTGTGTGTGGTGTTGTGTTTTGGTGTTGCAGGCGGTGGTGGTTTAATTTTACGTCTTTTCACCCGGCAGTGATTTGACGGGGGGGGGGGGGGGGGGGGGGGGGGGGGGGGGGGGGGAAAAAAAAAAAACCCTTTTAAGTCATTTAAAACCATCATCTGAAACATTATGAAAAGAAAACGCATTCGTTAGGACCTTAAAATAGTCTAGCGCTAGAATGGTAAAGTGGGGGAAAACAAAAATTAGCATGAGCAGACGAATTGACTCTCTTTTTCATTTTTGTCAGTTTAAACCTTTCGCCTAATCATTTTAGTTAAAATGGAAAATCAAAATAGAAGTGGTGACAGGATGAATTTTCACAGACACAAAATTCAGGAGAAAATTTTGGTCTTCATGTTTTCGCCTTAATTTTGTGATATCTTGCAAATGGCGTGAGCAGTAGGCAGTGTGTGATTTTTCCAGAAAAAGGTTTTGTAAAGTGTGTTCAGGGGAATGTTTTCACACAGGGAAAGGATTAAGGGAAAAATTTAGCACACATCTGAACAGTTTTGTGCACCCAAGTTTTTTAGTTATCGCTATTTATTCCCCTGAGACCACAATGTAAAGGAAACCCAACAGAGCTAGTTTCCCCTGAGACATAATAAGGTTCGGTCCCTTATTTCTTTAAAAAATCTTTTCTGGCCTTACAATCCCAAGTTTCAGGCTTGAAAAACAGCTTGGAATCACTTGTGCATGAGCGCACGCACGTGCGTGCGCACTGTGCGCACCCGCTGAAGCCCCCTGAAACCCCCAACAGCCGTTGTCCAGATGAACTTTTGTTGCCTGTTTGTTTTACTGCTTCTTTTTTGTAAAAAAGACGTGGCACGGAGCCTCTTGTTTGTAAGGGGCGAAAGCTCTCCAAAGGGCCTTAAGCGCTTCGGGGAAAAAAAATGCCGGGTGGTGGAGAAATAGGTATGGGCCCGATTGCGTGCGCCTCACCGGGCGCTCGGTGGAGAGAAGAAAAGTGGACAAAGGAAAGGCCCACATCCTTTGTGCCCACCCCATACAAAACTGAAGGGGAGAACACGAGACGAAGAGAAGAACACCAGAGAAGAGAGAGAGGGGAGGGAGAGGGGCCCGCGTAGGGTCGAAGAAAAAGTGGTCTGTCGACAGAAGTGACAACAAATTTAGGGGGTAAAAAACCCGCGGAGAAAAAAAGACTGAGTTCAAAACCCCCAGGGGATTTAAAGAGACAAAGAAGAAGACCTAATGGAGTCCCGAGACGACCCCGAAGACCGTCCTGAAACCGGGCCCCAAACCAAAGGGGCACCCTCACCCCGAGCTGAAGAAAAATTTAAGGAATGGTTCGAGAACTTGGTAATGTGGCAAGGTGTGTGTGGTGTTGTGTGTGTTGTGTGTGTGGTGTGTGTTGGGGAAAAACTGGCCAGAAAAGAACCCTTTTTGGTATAAAGCTCGGGATTAGTAAGTTTTGCCCTTTTTGTCTGATTTTTCCTTTTGTGGGGGTGTTTTTATGTGTGTTATAATTTGCATGAAAACTGTTTTTTGTGTTCTCGGTGATAAGGGGGAGAAGCGAATGCGTGAATCCATCCCCAGGGGAGAGGCGTGGCAGGTGGGTGCTGAGTGCGCATATGCATGTATGAGTGCAGAGAATTGGTGTGTTAAGCCTGACTAATACATCAACCATTTTAAATTAAACAATCCATCACGTTTCCCCCCGTCCTGAACTTGTTGTTCATTCTTTTTTTAGTTATTTCTTTTGGAAAAAATGAAAGCAAAAACTACGAAGCCCATGGGCGGGTACCCAAAGTGTGATACGGGGGGTCTGGATATGGGTCTTGCGAACAACTGGGAACAGTGACCCCGCCCTTGTCTCCCGTTCTTTGGCTACGAACGTAAGAAAACGATTTTTTCCTTTCCCCCACAACTTTTTCGTCTGTTTGTGGTCATGTGGATGTTCATCATTGTGGAAGAGTTGGTCCTGTACTCCCGGCATTTGAGCTTTGTGTCTTAAAATTTCGTTTAAAGGAAGCAATTGAAGAAAGACAAACAGCTTCCAGGGGGGCTTCTCTTCCTGTAGTTTTTTGAAGCTGGCATCTTTTTTTAATTAATTCTTATGGCTAGATTAGGAAAAAAAATGGGAAAAATTAAGGAAAAGGTGCCGTTTCTTCTCAGGATAAGGGAATAGTCAAAAAAACAAAAAAAACAAAATATTCAAAAAAAAGTCTGTTGCAAAGTGAGACGACTGCGGCGGAATTAAACAAAACTTAAATAAAAGTTAGCGAACCCCCAGAGAAACTGGACAAGAGTCACAAGACAAAACCGGGTTTTGCCCCTTAGGTTTCTTCAGGTAGACAGAAACCTGAAGAAGACTAAGAGGTCGAAACACGTTGTGTTTTGTTTGTGACCGTTTGTCAAAGTTTCTCTGGGCGGTTCCTAAACATTTATTTAAGATTTATTTAAAAAAATGTTTCATGCCTTAAGGAGAAAAAATTTCTGTGCGATCCTTTTTGAGGGTTTGATAGTAAGGGGAGAAGGGGGGCATTCAAAATTTTTGGGCATCTCCCGGCGGAGCCCCGTACTATTAAGTTCCTCTTTCTTTTCAGTCTTCACACACGGTCGTTCATTTCTTTCCTCATTTTGTTTAAGAAAGCAGGTCTGGAATGCCCCCTTTGTTTATGCAAAAGCTGTCATTTTGGTTAATTTATGTTTTTGATTGCAGAGATTCTTAAGATTGTGCCCCTTTCCCCTGTTATTTCAGTTAGATTGTGATTCAGCTTTTTGACAGTATGGATTTGACCTTTTCCCAAATTTTATGCAAGTTGGATTATTTTTACTTTTTTTTCAAATTCCTTT
>JAFLJL010001090.1:47500-56804 GCA_018398815.1 Conus ventricosus | reverse complement strand
AGACAGCACTTGTTTTTGATAACGGCTAGGTTACCCTTCTTATTACTAAATAGACCAACTATTAAGAGAACTAATGCCATAAGTGCTCGGCCATAAAGCCAACTACTTGCTTGCAGTAGACAAAAGCCAGCTAACGACACTCCTATATACCAGGTAAAGAGTCTATAGCTTTACTGGCTAATTTTTTAATAAACTCGCAAGATGATCAAGCTGTTTTTTTACCCATGATTTATCAGGCGGTGATGGAGGCGATGGCGGTGGAGGCACTGGACTTGACCACCGCCGCCTGTAATAGCCAACACCAGTGTACTTATTGCAAATCCTAAGGCAGTTATAACACTTGCTAATGTGACGCCTTGCTCTCTAAACAGTGTTCTTATTCGTTCTGCTAGTGTTGTGTCTTCATATAAAATTCTTTGGATAGTTTCTCTTATTCTGCTCACTTGAGTTCGTAATTGTTCTCGGTTAGTAGACAACACTTCTAGTCTTGCTGATCTTTCTTGTTCAAGATCTTTAGTCTTTGGGTTATTCTTTCTTTAATATCATGTCCTAAGTTGGAGTCGTCAGCCTCAACGAGTTTTTCTTTTTCTCTTTTATATGCTCATCTAGTTCACCCAGTTTTGCTAAATTGTTTGTTAATTCACCTCTGATGCTTCTCAAGCATGATCAAGTGCCGTTATTTCTCGCATGGGCAGCGGTGGATCGTGTATTGTTTTTAATGCTGTTTCTTCTGAAAAAGTGGTTTCTGCTTCTATTATTTTGTCTGCTGTTTGACTTAAATCTTTAAGTTCCATGTTTTGCATTTGGTTATCTGTTGGGAGTTCTTGTAGTGTGTTTTGAAGTTTAGCAACTGCATCCCTATCTAATTTTGGTTTAGTAATGCCAAGGCGATTCCGCTCGCTCACACGGAGCCTTTGTCTAATTGTATTCATGCCTACAAACTTTGATGGGTCTCGTTTATCCGTAAGGTGAACAAGTTCTCCTTTGTCGTTTTTCACATACAAATGGTTTTATCTCCTAGCTCAAAATCATTAGGGTCTATAAATTCGGGAGGTTCTTGACCTACACTTTGGTAAAATGATCTGACCTTACTTTCTGTTAATTCACGCCGCAATGAGAACGTCGAGCGATGCTGTGTCAAAGGAGTCATTTCACTCATGTCGTCTCCACGATCAAAAACATCATAATCTTCTTCACCTTCAATTCCGCCATGTTTTTAATAATTAACTTTTTTATTTTGTTTATAAAAAAATGTCACAAGCATATGGCTCAATTCTTGACCCGCATAGAAGACTGAAAGAGCCCTTTGGCGTGAAGGGAAATAAACGGAATATTACTGTTCCAAATAATCCATCTACTATTGATGCAGATCAAATTCTTACTGTCAAATTTCCAGACCTAGGAGCAGATGAAGTGATTGTGCCAGCTCTGCGAACTTACTTTCAAAATAGAACTCGAATCAGAAACAGACCCAAACAGGACAGTTGTCCAGAATCTGGGACGGGCAATCGTTAAGAAAATTTCTATAAAACTTGAGGGGCAAGAAATATTTTCTTCACACAATGCAGACATATTTTTAACCTATTCGATCTATGGCTAACCGGGAATGAAAGAGATGATGTTGCATTCAAGGAATCGAAAATAATGAAGCACTAAAACATAGAATAGGCTCTGAAGATGCTAAAGCCGGCAACAAGTATGAAGCTGTAAGTTATGCGTTTGGAAATCGCTTTTCCATTCCTTTAGATTTTGAGTTGTTAAAAGCGCATGCACCATACTTTCAAGGAGCATTAAAAGACAGATTGTCATACGAACTAACTTTAATGAATACAAACGTGTTATCAGATCATCAGACACCGAAGCAAAGTACAGCATTTCTGACATCTCGTTAGAGTTTGACGTTGTTAGCAACCCTAATTTAGCAAGGCTGATTGAGCAACAATATCAGTCAAAATTAGCAATATATTACGAAAGAGTGATTCATCATACAACATATCCCAAAAGCAAGGCAGACACTATATGGAATTTTAATCTTAGTGTCGCAGCAAGATCGCTTAAAGGTATTTTATTGCCGTGTGAAGATGAAGAACCATTCAAAAGAGCAGTGAAAAGTTTATTAATCCAAAAATAACGAAAGTACAATGTTCGATTGAGGTAGTCCTAACCAAATCTACGCTAGCGGGCTTAGACCTTATCAGCATTTTGACGAAATAAGAAAATTGTTTGGGGGGTGGAGGTGTAGAAGTCCAACAGCAGACCTTGTGTCTAAGATCTACACCTTCACAATGTTAGGCTTGATGATTATTTAACAGCGAAATACGGTTTATGGATTGACCTAAGGTCAACAGAGGATAATCAGTTGCATGGAAGTGGGAGAACGGTTAAAGACGTAATAAACATTCAAATTGATAAAGAAAAGATGCCGATAAACCACTTAATGTACAATTTGTTTTTTAATATATGATGCGCAGCTGAATATTCAAGATAACAGATTAAAAGATATACAATACTAAATTATTTTTTTATTTAAAAAAAAGCATGTCTGTTAAGCATTATCCACAAGTACCTAAAGAAGAGATAGTAGGCAACTCTGCTGCTATAGAAAGCCCTGACATAAAAACTTCAGATTAACCAACATTACACAAATGCAACAAAAACTAGAGCAGGACCTTTCAAAATACAGCAAAGCCAAACGAAGGTATTCTGCTGCTTTTAATGCTGTTACATATTTTTCTGGAGCATCGACATTGGCGTATCGGCAGGGACAATGTTGGTCTTTTTTGCAAAAGGTTTTGGGTGCCCCCAGTTTTACTCTAGGGGGTTTGTCTTTAACTTGGGCTGGCTCAAGCTGTAAGTGCTGCTAGCAAAAAATTAAAACTAAACTCCAAAAGCCACAGCTATTTACCTGATAACAGCAAAACTTAGTTCCTTAAAACTGCAATAAAAAACCCACTAGCTGACTCAAACATCAAGTAAAGAATTTTCGTTTACGGGCCCGTTTTTGAGACTAAAAAAGCAAACGTTGATCTTCAAAAAAAGGGCAAGGAAACTTTTTTTCAACGCCAACACGGCGATAAAAAAGGAATGTTTAAAAAAAGAAAAGAAACTTTAAAACTCTTTTTAAAACAGCTCACATTAAAAAGCCAAAGGGTGTTTATATTTTAGTTTATGACCCAAGCAAAAAAAAGACCTTTAAATTTTGATTTGATTAATTTTGTTTAATTTAAATAAATATTTTGAGTTAGAAAAAAAAACTCACGGGTAAGATATATGAAGGTCCGACGAATTGTTTTGAAGAAATGCTTAAGGAAAAAGGGTTTTATAAAAAGTTTTTAAATGATATCTTCTAGAATCATTGATTCGCAAAACGTACGGGGAAGTGTTGTCATGCTTTTCTCAATTCCAGGTAAAAGCAATACCCCCGCCAGAAAAGAATTTAGCTTTTAATCGACTTGTAACAAAAAAATGAAAAAATCTAGAAGTTGGGTCTAACTAAAAAAAAGATATTTTTCTAAAATGACTTAACCCCGGGTTGGGGCAGACCAACTGCTTACACAGTTTGAGTGGCCGCTAAAGAACCAAAATGAGAGGCTCGGGTTGGTCAGAGGGCGAGTCATAGAGATCGTTAAAAAAAAGGGCTAAGTTGCGCCGATTGAGGCAGGTTTACACCCCCTCCTCCAGCATTAGTTGCAAAAAGGCATTTTTAAACATAAAGAATACAGACAAAAAATTTTTTTTAAATGGTGTTTTCGAAAGCTGCTTTACGTCCCCCAAAACGCGGGAGTTTTAACTATGAACCTTAAAAATGATCTTAACTTTAGTAAAATTTTCTTTCCTGTTGCGTGGACAAAATTGATCGTTTAAAGAAAAAAACAAACCAAAAACTGTTAAATGTATAACATGGGATGAGGAAAAAATCTACAGGATTAAAGGTTCCAAGAAACCCCAAACCCAATAGGCATCAGGCAAAAATCTTTTGACTTACTCGTGTTTTCCCCGCAGGGCTCCCACATTAACTTGATCCCAAAAAAGGTAGACAAATGCCGCAACTTCAAAAACTATGGCAAAAAAGAATTCGAAGAAAATGTTTAACAAAAATTTCCCATCCGAATGCTGCAAGCGAACTAAGAAACATTTTTTGGGCCCCAGTTGACTGTAATAGGAACTAATTACGCCCCCAAAAGGGCAAAAAGTTAGTTTTTAAGAACGGGAAACGGATGCAAAGACCCCATATGTTTTTTACCAGCTTCGAGTCGTTTTGTTCCTTTAAGGACCAACCCCACAGAAACTTCCAAAAACAGTTTATTGAGAAATCATCAATTTGCTCATTTGCTTTCTCTTTTGTAGGTCGGAGGCGCCCATTCAAAGCCAAAATTTGTTTAGAGGACAAAGCTGCAAAATACTTTTAAACGTTTGCAGCAAGTGCGAATGATGTTCTAAAAATCTGTTTATTGAAATCGTGATGACACCTGGGAAAACCAAAACAGTATAAATCAGCCACACTTGTTGGATTTTTGGTTTAGGCCTCCATCAGACCAGCAATCCAACAGAAGAGACCATGATCCCAAGTGGGGGGTTCGAGGGGCAGCGCAAAAACAATGAATCTTTAACTAGGTTTGACCCAAGACAGGAAATTACCCCCTCTTTTTCATAACTTGCGGGGTTTCGCTCTCACCTTTAATGCAAGCAGTCGGCAGCCGCCCGGAAGACAGCCTGAAAAGGGGTTGCAGGGTAACGCATCGCCGTCACAAAAAGTACATGTGTTTCCTTTAATAACATGTCTTTTTTTTCTCTATCAAAACCCCGATGGGATATTAGAGTATGGTATGTCCCTTTAAAATCCTCCCAATAACAGAAGGGAAAATTTTTTTCCCAAATTTGTTAGAAGGGGTTTACCCTTTTTGAGTACATAACAGTTGGCAAAGGTTTGACGAAGATACCTTCCACAAAGGCGCGTTTTTTCTAGCTTAGGGAAAAGGGCATCAGTGATTTGATTACAGCATGCAAGAAGCTGGCAAAGTTGAGTTAAAACGGGGCGCTATCTGATTTTTACTTGAAGGGTGACGTTTGTTTTTTGGCGGGGTTTTGAAAATTTAGAAAGACCTGCAAAGAAAACTTAAGCCTGGATTCCCCCGCATTACATTTCTGCACCGGGGTGAGTTGGGGTGTTTTTAAAGTTTATGGGGTACAGTTTTATTTATTTCGACCGCCAATGTTTTTGATGATTAAAAAATTGCGTGGGGGAATTTATGGCGTCGCACCATTTCTGTAAAGCAAACAACAAATACCCAATATTTGACCAGTAAAAAAGGTTAATATCTCTGATTTAGATGCAACAAAAGTTGTTGGGCTATGGGGCAATCATTCCGTTAAGTAACTTTTTAAATGTACACAGACGACGGTCCCAAAAATATTCAAAAGGCATTAAAGTGGTTGAGCGTTTTCGCCAGATCAACACGTGGTTTCATTCTGAAGTTGATTTAAATATCCCCTTAATCCATGCCTGATAAAGACATCCATTAGCGCAAAAGCCCAAAAATGACGAAAACGAGCCCAAAATTGTGCCTAAATTTCGAGGGAAAAAAAATTAGTCTGTCTTACAGCTTCCAATTTTTTTAAAACATGGTTTTAAGGAGAGCGTTATCGTATAAGCTTTTTATCAAGACGTTATGAAACCATAAACATGGAACATGATTCAAACTAATCCAATGCTTCAGAAAAAGATTTTTCAAGCTGATGAAAACAGCTGTTTTGGAAAGACTATAAATAACACAAGCGTAAAAATGTCAGATTGGTCCCTAGAAGACGAACAATTAACTGACTTCAAACCATTAACAGGGCTTTAGAAGATTTATGATCGGGTTTTTGGCTTTAATGATGGAAAAAAAAAAAACATATGGCAAACCTGATTTATTGGGGTTTCTGTTTTAGAATTACAAAATTTTTTATGTTGAATTTCTGTTTGGATTTTAAACCCGTTTTCCGAGTCCAAAGTACTTTTCCAGAAAAGATGTTTTTTTTATAGATACCCCCACTGAAGACATCTATAAAAACATGGAAATAGAAAGTATAAAGGGCAGCGGGATGGTATGACAATCTGATTACCCAAAGATTTCACCTTTCATTCAATGTTAATAAGAAGGTTTTTGGAAAGATGAAGGAGAATTATCTGGGGGGGTGATTAAAGGGGTTTATTGGTTAAGGTCGAAAAGTACAGTTTTCGAGCCAGGAGAAAACCATTAAGAAAGCAAAAGGAATATCTCGCAGTGTTGTGCAGTCAAACATATCACATGACAACTACAAAGAAGCATTGTTCAATAAACACACTTTTCATCATGACAACGTTAAAACTACGATCTAATCTACATGAGATCAACACAACAGTTGTAACAAAGAAGTCATTAGATAGAACAAACACAAAACGTGTGTTTGTTAATCAGAGTTTTCATATGCGATTGGACACTGGAGAACGGCATAATTACATACCTTCTTCATATTTCCTCCTCAAATTTGTTTATAAGCCCAGTCATATCATATTTTTCCTCAAGTTTTATTATAAGCTCAATCATATCATTATCCAATTCAGACAATTTTTTTCTCATGTTTGCTTGATGTGCTCGAATTTTTTTTATTTATTTCAAGATATACTTTTCCCCATATTTGATAATCAAAATTTGGGATTTTGGGTTGTAGGTGATCTGGATGTTTTAGCATGTGCCGATGAATCCACACAAATGTTTCCTTAATAGTAGAAGTCGTATCAAATGATTCCCGTATTAATTCCAAGGACTCTTCCTTTATCATTCTTGTTTCATTCTGCGCTTCCTTCTGAGCTTCCATTTTAGACTCAAATATATTTATGTAAATTAAAAATAATTAAGCAACTGGAACTGTGTCTGGTGGGATTATCTGCAGTTCTTCCTTCACAAAAGATCTTTGAGGAGCTGGTTGTTTTGTTGTGTCAGTTTCTCGTAAATAATACACAGGCGGATTCATTTTTACAATTCTTTTTATTTCATATGGATCAACACTCCAAACTGGATCGGTTGCCCTGATGCGAGTGTCCCCTTCTGCTTCCCCGGTAAATAAAGGTACCTTACTTTTAAACCAAACGGTAATAGTTTGCTGGTTGTACTGGAGTCTTCAGCAACATTTATTGTTTGTTTTTTGATTGCTTGTACTGGTTTTAGCCCTGTTAATTTAAATTCTTCATTATTCATTGCGCGCAAAACTGAGGGCAGTCTTCTAACCCATTCTGTGTTGCGAGAATTGTCAATAAGCTCTCTGTGATACTGGTAGGAAAAAAGTCTTTCCGATAACTGTTTGTTAAAGTTTTCAACCAAAGCCTGTGATCTGTGAACTCTGGAATGCCTCTTTTAATGGCAACTCTATGTTTTAACAATAATTGATTCACTTGGCCTTTAAATTCTTTTCCATCATCGACTTGAATCATGCGAGGGTAAGTTAGCGGGCCTCGTTGGTATATCAGTTGTATAGCGACAGCAACAGCAGAAGCACTCTTTTGTGTTAAAGGTTCCGCATCTTTGTATCTTGAAGCTATGTCAATGACTGTAAGTGCGTACTTAAATCTTTTTCGTCTAATCGTATCATGGGGTAAATATAGAAGGTCTATTTGATGGGTGTCGTTCGGTATTGTATTCACAAAGTGCGGTCTCTGTATTTGTTTAGGTGCTGGTAGATAAATTTGCCACATTGCTTGTTTAGATAACCATTCCTTCGCTGTTTGTTCACTGACTCCCACTGCTTGGCTTAGCTTTTGATTGCCGTGATTCCCTTCCAATATCCTTTTGGCGAATAATAGATTTTGTTCATTTTTTATTCAGCCAATATTATGCGCAACAAAATACAAACAGTCATACCAAAGGCAATAAACGCGATTTCTTGCATCTTTTGTTTTTCTGATGGTTGATAAAAGTCACTGAATTTTGGCGGGGGCAATGTTTCGATTGGTTTGCCTGTTACTAGATAATACTCTTTTATTGCTTGATCAACATCTTTAAATGTGTAAGCTGCATGTCCCTGTTTTTTCAGTTTGTCGTTAATGAATCTAATGCTCAATTCTCTGCTTTTCATAGTAATATTGTGCTGCGGCTAGTTGCTCCATAGCTTTGTTATGTCTTTTTCTCTCGCCGTCATCCCGTAGTTTACTAATGCGTAATTACTTCCGCTAAAAGCAAGCGCATTCACCACAGCGCCACCTATCATTATTACGAGTGAAGCCACTTTTATAAATGTATTTTTTTTACATATTAATACTATCTGGAATTATTCCTTGCTTAACTAGAAAATCTTTCGTAGCAAATGAAGCTGTAATAACAGCAGTTTTGCTGAATCCTCAAAGTCTAGTTTGCCAAGATCTGCTGGTTTAATTTTTAACAAGCTTTTACCAAGCATCGTGTATCCTACACTTAGACCTCCAATAACAGCAGAATGGTATACAAGGTTGGTAACAGTTTTTTCAGTGCTCATTTTAAAAAAAATAAAATAATTATAATTAATAAAAAAAACATGAACAGCGATGATCTACTAAACCTTCCTGAACTTGTGATTACAAATGATCAAGTTGATGACCAAGCTATTATGCCCAAAAAGGAAAGGCTGTATTCTTTGGCGGTGTGTGGAAAAACAAAACAGTACCTTGGAAATGAATTCAGCATAGAACAGATTCAACAGATGTCGCCACAAGACATTGTAAAGTATCACAACAGGTATGAAGCGCAACTAGGGTCGAGAATGGTAAAAAGTGTTGGACAAACGGTTCTTAGTTTGTACACTAAACTAGTCAGTAGATTTGCTCCCATTGATTCTGAACAAGATTTTATGTATGATTTAACGCAGGATCCAGTTTTAACAAAGTCATTAGAGTCTCTAGGGTGTGATCTGTATTACAGATTTGGAACATTACTGTCGCCGCTAATCATGGGATTAATAACTTTTAATCATATAGATTTTATTTCCCTTCAAAATGAACGAGCCAGAAAACAGCAGAATCAGGAAACATTGAATCAGAAAACATTGAATCAGGTGGAGAAAGTGACCAGTAAAAAGCCTCCTCATCCTGGACGTGTTGCAGCAGGAAAACGATTAGCAGAGTGGAACAAGCAAACAAAATTAAAATTACAATAACAGAATATAACTCATAATGAAAAAGTGCTAGAGCCGCAGCAGTTGTTTCAATGCCAGCTATAAAAACACCAGAACAAGTTGATTCAAGACCTACAACAACAACAGGGTTGCCTACACCGCCAAAGTCTTCATGGAATTTTCTAAAAGCAATTATCAT
>JAFLJL010001090.1:2500-40000 GCA_018398815.1 Conus ventricosus | reverse complement strand
GACTGATAGACCAGCAAGATAAAATTTTTGATAGACCAGAAAGATATATCCAAGAAGTGCAGAGATTTTATGAATCATTATATGCTGAATCTGTAGTAGATGATTGTGAGATTAGAAACTTAGTGAATGATATCCCTTGCATAAACGAAGCAGACGCAGAAAGATTAGAGGGAGAAATAACGTTAGAAGAAGCTACGTATGTTCTGAGTAAAATGAAAAATAAAAAAGTCCAGGCACAGACGGCTTTAGTGCAGAATATTGTAAAGTATTTTGGAAGAAATTAGGTGGATTTGTTGTAAGAGCACTTAATGCGAGTTTCAGAAAAGGAGAGCTATCTTGTGTACAGAGAGAAGGAATTATAACTTCTATCCCTAAAGACGATAAACCAAGGCAATACATAAAAAAAAACTGGAGGTCTACCTCACTTTTAAATGTAATTTATAAAATAGGATCATCCTGTATAGCAAATCGGTTAAAGCAAGTTCTACCAATATAACTGATAAAGATCAAACAGGGCTTATCAGAAATAGATATATTGGAGATAATTTAAGGTTGATATATGATATGATAGCTTATCTAGACAAACATAATCTACCCGGACAAAGGTCCCTCCCAGGTAGGTAGGTGTGGGTTCCTCTGCAAGCCTTTGGTTGTTCAGTGTCAGCTTCGCCTCTTGCTTCTTGCTGGATAGGCTGAAGACTGTGTAGGTTGTTTTTGCTTGAGTTGACAGAGACAAGCCATTCCTTGGTCCAGTCGCTGATCTTGTTGAGCGCAGTCTGGAGGCGTACCTGTGCTGTGGTGGTGTACTCTTCAGAGCACCAAAGCACCAGATCATCTGCGTAGATCGCTCCTCTGACCCCTTTTGGCAGTTCTCTGACGATGTCATCTATGAAGATGAGGAACAGCGTTGGCGAAAGGACTCCTCCTTGTGTACTCCCTGTCTCAGCACCTTCTTCTTGCTCTTTTGGCTCTGAATCTTTACTCGGGCTTGGCGGTTGTGTAGGTATTGGCTGATCCAGGTGTACATCCTCCCAGACACACCACATCGCCGTAGTTTGAGCCTAAGTCCGTCCTTCCAGACTTTGTCGAACGCCTTCTCCATGTCAATCCAGACAGCAAGCGTGTTCTTCTTTCTTGGAAAGCGTCCTCAATGCTTTACGTGATGAATGTGATCTGGTCTTCTGTTGATCTGTGTTGGCGAAGCCTGCCTGTTCAGGGCTCAGCAGCTGATGCTCCTCAAGGTGCCAGACAAGCCTTGTGTTGACAAGTCTCTCCATCAGCTTTCCTAAGCAGCTTGTAAGGCTGATGGGTCTGTAGCTGTCAGCCTTCGACTTGTCCTTTCCCTTTTTGTAAATGGGGATCATGTCTGCTTCCCTCCAACACTGTGGTACTGATCCTGTCTTCCAGCTGGAGTTAAAGATTTTTAGAATGACTTGCCTTGCTCTTCATCCCAAGATGCAGAATCATTTCATTTGTGATCCGTCTGGTCTAGGTGACTTCTTCAGACTGAGGCTCTGCAACGCTTCCTCCAGATTTTTCTTTGTCTGACCACCGACCGCTTGGGTGGCCCCTTTGAGGCATAGGGCCCGGCTCCCGACCTTCCCGGCGGGTCTCCGAAGGTCGAGCGCCACATCGAAATTATGTGGACTGCATCATCATGGAAGCGTGGATGCGTGGTATCGTGGTTTTAGTTTGCGCCAGTGGCCCGATACCTCCGTCTTCAGCTGGAGTTTCTTTTGGGGTGCCTCACCCTTAGCTCATGGCCCGTACTCCTGCCCTGTGAGCACAGGGGGGATTGTTTCTCCGAGGATCCCACCCCGGGGCTAGAGGTTATACCGCGCCTCTTGACCGCATGATGAGCCCGTCATAGAACACATGGGGTATTTCAGTGAGGACAACAGCGCCACCTGTTGACCCACCCCGTCCTGGTAGGAACATCGCCAGTTGGTCCGGGACTGCTTCGCAGCTAACCCCCATATCTGAGGCCGTTCCCCTATCCGCCACCCTGGGGACCCGCCGGGTTGGGGATGGTCGCCCCACTACTGAATTGGAAGCAGCCTGATCCCGGGTTTTTTTTTTATAGTGATACCAGACGTTTTCACATAGTCCATTATAGTCGATTTATAGCCAGCAAAAGTGACAAAATCAATATTTACATTATATTTTTCTTTAAAAAGTGCATGTGGCAAAACCTTTCCTTTGTCATCAAAAAGTGGGCGAGACAGTTGATATCTTTGCTACTTAGTGTTTTCGATACAATGCACTTCTTTCCGATTTGAAATCGCTTATTATGGCATAATGGTTCGGCAAGAAGTTCAGTGGAGTTTTGGGGGAACACTTGTAGTAAAAAACTTTATACGCATCAAGAACTTCAGCCCCAAACTGATTATACTTAGTGAATTTGCAAACGAATTCTGGACCATATTTTTTCATAAGCGACCACTTAGGGAAGTTAAACGACAGAATATTTCGCCATCTATGGGTTGACATCTCAGCTTTACGTATCCAGGACAGCTTCAGAGATAAAACAAAAAGTCTTTAGTTCAGGAAGACCAATACCGCCATCTTTGATACTTTTATGTGCAGTTTTTCGGTTAATCTTATCTGGCTTCTTGTTCTAAACACATTTGTAACAAACCTGTTGACATGTTTGAAAAAACATGTCTGGTGGGTTTGGTAATAGTAACGAGAGGTGTGTCAACTTTGAGAGGGTAAGAGATCTTAATATTGCTACCCTACCGAGGGGTCGTTTTACCCATATCTTGAATAAGTGTTTGCCATCTGCTGGTCTTTCCGAGTAATTTATATCAACACATTCTTTCAGGTCATTAGTGAACCACATTCCTAATACTCGGAATTTAGATGGAGTCCATTCCATACCTAAGTGTTCCATATAACGGATTTCAGAATTTTTCTCACTTCCCAGCCAAACGACATCAGTTTTTCCTACATTCATATGAAGGCCTGACACAGAACCAAACTTATCAAGAACAGTTAGTCTCATTATGATCATATGATCATAACTCACCCAGAACATTGTTTACATGTGGTCCCCCCACCCCCACCCCTTTGTGTGTGTGTGTGTGTGTGTGTGTGTGTGTGTGTGTGTGTGTGTGTGTGTGTGTGTGTGTGTGTGTGTGTGTGTGTGTGTGTGTGTGTTTGTTGTGTGTGTGTGTGTGCGTTGTGTGTGTGTGTGTGTGTGTGTGTGTGTGTGTGTGTGTGTGTGTGTGTGTGTGTGTGTGTGTGTGTGTGTGCAAAACATGATACCCTGTTTTTCATTGATGACTGCTATCTTCTCTCAACAAACATCAGCATATTGATGCCAACACATTATTTCACCTGTTACAATGAACATCATCCCACAGTATTGTTTACTTTTTTAAACAACACTTTGTATGAACCTCACAACTCCCCCCCCCCCCCCCCCCCCTATTAAGATATACCCCCTCTCTGCCCCCCCCTCCCCCCCTAATACACATTACCCTCCTCCCAACCCCCCCCCAAACACTCCCTCCCACCTCCTTTTTCATTAACCCGCCCCCCCCCCCTTAATTATACCTTATTACCTTATCACCCATTTATTTTCCATCCCTTCCCTCCCTTATTAACATTACTTACACAGAGCAACGAGGGGGTCTCCCAAACTCCGGACTTGTGCCTGACTTGCGCACAGAAAGACTTCACCCCTAGGTGTAGGGTCAGAGTGAATGGCACAGAGGTTGATGGGCTGAGAGACACGGGTGTGCATTACACCATTGTAGCCGAATATCTAGTCTCGCCTGATGCCTACACAGAGAGAGCGTGCCAGTAGTTTTGGCCGAGTCCCGGTGTCGGCATAGACTGCCGGTGGCAAAGGTAGAATTAGAATCTCCCTTCCTCGGGGGCCATGTGACGGTTCTTGTGATGAAAAAAACGGTAGAGGATTGCTCATCGAAAACGTGGCCAGGGCCGATCTATCAGGAGAGGTTTACCAAGGTGCCGGTCTATGCAAATCCGACCTGTGGGGGCTGCAGTGCAGACTAGGGCCCAGACAAAGCGCGCTGCCGAATCCCCGTCCAGGCTACCGGTGAGAGAAACAGGTTCTCGATGTGTCGCCAGGGAGGATGCGTGAGTTGCAAGGGGGATCCCACGCTTGCTGCGGCTCGACGTGCTGCTGAAACTGGGGACTTTTTTCTTGTAGGTAGGGGTGTGGTGTCCTACCTCGTCAGGGGAGGGGTTCTCATGAGGAGGTTCCAGACCCAGGATAAAACCTTGTCGCAAGTGTGTGCCCCTCAGGATCTGCGCAAGGTGGTGCTTGAGCAAGTCCATGATGTGCTCACGGGTCAACGGGGCACCCAGAAGACCAAGCAAAGAGCTCTCCAGCACTTCTACTGGCCCGGAATTGTGCCAAGATGTGGCTCGTTATTGTAGGTCATGTGTGCGATCCCAGAAGACGACCGACAAAGGGGGGTGATGCCAGTGCCGCTGGTCAGAACGGAGGTGTCAGAGGAGCCTTTTCGAGAAGGTGGGTGGACCTCGTGGGACCCATAGTGCCGATGTCAAGTCAGGGGAGACGTTTGTGCTGGTAATGGTTGACTACCGACCAGATACCCTGAGGCCGTGCCCTCCGAAATTTTGACACTGTCACTGGGGCTGGGGCACTGTTTACAATGTGGACGCGCACAGGTATTCCCCGAGAGGTTGTTTGTCAGACAGGGACACACAGTTCAACCAGCGCCATGATGGGGGAGGTGAAATCGACTTCTCGCAGCCCAAGGGACTGCGCACTATGCCTTACCACGCTCAATGCAATGGCCTCGTGGAAAGGTTCAACGGCACCCTTAAGAAGATGATCAAGCATTTGGCTATGGAACAGCCCAGGGTGGGATCGCTGGATCCCTGCGGCGCTTTTTGGGCCTACCGGGAGGTACCCCAGGCAAGCACGGGCTTCTCGCTGTTTGAGCTCCTGTACGGAGGAAGGTTCGGGGCCCCCTGAGATTGCTGAAGGAGATCTGGACGCGGGCAGATCAGCCAGAGGTGCGCACCGCTCCCGAGTACGTGGCTGGCTTGCGGAACCGTATTGCTGACTCCTGTGAGATGGCAAAGGGAAAAGCCCTGAGTCAAGCGAGCAAACAGCAGAAGAGACAGTATGATGCCAAGGCTAGGAAGTGCGAGTTCATGCCAGGAGACCGAGTCCGGGGTTGCTCAGACCCAGCAAGCATAACAAGCTGGAATCACGTGGAAGGGACCTTACTCCGTGCTCAAAAAGGGACGGGGGGAAAGTAGACTACAAGGTGCAGCTGGGCGCGAGACTAAGTTATTCCCGCCAACCTCCTGAAGAAGTTTGTGGAGGAGAGAGAGATGCTACCAAGGAGGCGAGGGTTTCCTTGAAGCAGTGGTTATCCAGGAAGGGGAGGAGGAGGACGCCCACGATGGTGACCAGTAAGGACATCCCTTTTGATCCCGTTGGAAGCGACCGAGGGTGCTGCTAAAGGTAAAGTTGGAACTCGTGACCAGCATTTGCGGCGCGACTGAGGTCACGGGCAGAGGAGTTTGCTGACGTCCTCACTGACCTACCGAAGCGTACCAGTTTGGAGGTGTGCCACATCAAGCTCACGGATTGTCGACCCTTTAAAGGGTCTGGGCCTACCCGTTCCATACGCGCAGAGGGAACGTCAAGGGGGAAAATTTGGGCCATGTTGAGGATGGGGGTGATCGAACCATCCACGTCCCCCAAAACGCCTCACCAATTGTTCTGGTCAAAAAGAAGGACGGGAAAAAAAGGGTTTTCTGAAAGGATTACCGCAAGCTCAATAAGGTGGTTGAGTTCGACTCGGAACCTATCCCGGACATCGAGTTCTGTTTGCTAAGTTAGGTGAGAAGCAAGTACTCAGCAAGATAGATTTAGCCAGAGGTTATGGCAGTTTAACCTGTGGCTGAGGAGGACCGCCCCAAGAGGGCGTTTGTTACACCGCAGGGTTGCTACCAGTGGAAGGTCATGCCGTCGGTTGTGCACGTCCGGGGCAGTTTTTTCAAGGATGATGAGGAAGCTGTTGTTACCGTGGGTCAGACAGGTTGACAACTTTATTGACGACATCCTCGTGGCGACTGAGACCCAGGAGGAGCATCTGGAGGTGCTGCGACATCTGTTTCAGGAGACTCAGACAGTGCTCGATTGCGGCAAAACCATCCAAGTGCGATTTGGGATGTCAGGAGGTCGAGTCCCTCGGTCACAAGGTGGGGCAAGGCTGTATTTCTCCCGTGGAAGACAAGATGGCCAGAATCCGGGATGCACCAAGGCCTGAGACGAAGAAGGGGGTGCGAATTTTTCCCTGGGGTTGGTCGGCTCTTCCGCCGTTTTGTGCCTCGTTTTGCTGAGATTGCCTGCCGTTGACCAACCTGAAAAAGGGGTGGCGACCCCAGAAGGGTGCTTGGACGCCTGAGTGCGAGGAGGCGTTCACTATACTCAAAGCAAAGTTTTGTACCCCTCCCGTATGCAGGTTACCCATTCCGGGAGGTGGCTTCATCCAACAGACTAAACGCATCAGACACAGGAATTGGGGCTATTCCCCTGCAGGAGCAGCATGGAGGAGTGCATCCTGTGGCTTGCGCGAGCAAGAAGCTGCTTCCAGCCGAACGGAATTACCTGTCATCGAGAAAGATTGTCTTGCTCTTGTCTGGGGTTTGTTGACAAGTTCCGCCACTACCTGTATGGAAACCCTTTCGTGGTTCAGGTAGACCACTCACCGTTGCAGTACCTAGAGCGAGTCAGATCGCAAGTGGAAGAGTCACTAGGTGGGCACTCCCAGCTTCAGCCATACCATTTTCGGGTGGAAGCTATTCCGGAAGCAGGAATGAGGCAGCTGATTTCTTGAGTCGCTGTGAACATACGGTTAAACACTCCACTACCTGCGTTCTATATGGTCAGATTAAACGTGGATTTTTAACCCTGGGGGGAGGTGTGTGTCGATCTGAGCCTTCCTGTCCTGTCATCTTTAAACCATGGTCACACTGTCACGAGCTACGCGCAATCGGTTCGCGCTCTGTCATCAGCAGTCAGTCTGTGTTAGTGACAGTTTTGGGGTTGACTGCACTCTGGGGTTAGTTCACTAGATTTTATTTTCCCAAACCCGGTAGAGAGTGTGGGGGATTAGATAGACTAGTTCGTGTTTGGGCCTACTCAATGCCTTTAGTCTTTTTTTAGCCCAGGAAAAGGGGGTCAGCCGGTTTTCTGACACGGGCCGTGTTTTGCATCCCGCAGGTGGTGTGGGCTTGTGCAGGGTCGGTGTGATTGTGAGTGAGGGATGCGTGTGTGTGGTGTTTGTGCTGGGTGTGTGTGTGTGTGTGTGTGTTCCGTTGACAAGGGGGGGTCACTCGGTTTTCTCAACAGGTGGCAGGATTAGAGCACGTCTGTGTACGAATCAGCGTATCTTTGAGTTCGTTTTTTGTTTTGGCTGGAAAGACTGCAGGAGGTGGTTCTGAGCCAGATAGTTTTTTTTGGGTGATTTGTTTTACCCAGAATGGTAGACTAGTGTCTTGTGGCGTAATGCCTAGCTAGTCTGAGTAGGCTGTGTGTCCACGTTCTACTGCGTTAGGGGGGAAAAGGAGCCTGCAAAACCAGTAGCTGTATTTTTTAGCGTCAGAATGGAAGCGAGTGGTGTGTAGCGTTACGTAAACTTCACTGGGCCTCAGCTGCATGTGCGGCTTTACAAAACCTTGTTGCGGTGCGTCTTCGTCCTGTGCGCTGCAAAGTGTTGCTGTTGACAGCGCGTGGCGTTGCTTCTGGCTTGTTGCTGTTTTGAGTGGTAGGTGTGGGTTTCATTTTCCGTTCAAACCGTGTCTTTTGGATGGATTTTCGTGCATTGGTATGAATGGTTCGTATGTGTGGTGTGGAGGTGTCGTCTGAGGGGGATATAGGGGTTTTGCTGGGATTGTGGAGTTATTATGGAGAGTTCGCATCAGTTCAGGACAAAGGCCCGGTTGAATGTATTTGCAGGAATGTATAGGGCATTAGGGTTTTGAACTAGGAATGATGATTATAGTGTGTTTGCACTGTAATGGCTGCATTATGTTGACATCGTGTGTAGGACGGATTGTTGTTTACACTGTGAGTGGGCAGAGGGTATAGGGCTGTCTAAATTAGTAAATGCAGTAAGCGGAATGTTTTGGGCCTCTTCGTGAGTGCATTGCACTGTGGGTAGTTACCGCGGGGTTTTTGTAAGGCCGCAGTGTCATGATTTGGAAATTTTGACAATGCTTGGGAAAAAACCCTTTTGCTTTGAACTCTGTCGATTCTGGTCACGCGCTTGAGAAGATTTAGAGATTTATTAAAGTAATGGGGGAGGAGGTTTTGGTGGTAGTTTCTATTATTTTCTGCGGTTTGGATTTAATATTTTGGTTGTGTTGATGGTTTTGGGAAAGTATCTGGGTTCCACTGCTCAGGTGGGGTTATTGCTCATTGTGGGTGCTGATCTTGGTACCGTGAACCCATAGTGTGAATGATGTTTGTGTGGACGAACCCCCTTTGCTATGAGCGGTCTAGATTTGTGTGGGGGGGACTCGTGCACTGATCTGACTATTGACTAAGTGTTTAGTCAAGTTGGAGTGAACACGGATTTTGACTAAGGATCTGTGCTCTTTCTCTGAATGACCTGTAAAGACCCCCCCTGTTGTACGGACGGTATCCTATGTTGGGCTGCTGGGCATCTCAGCGGGGACTCCTGTCGGGCTTTCCCTCGAGGAACCTACTGTGTCACCTGTCATCCCGAGGTCAGACAGATTACCAGGGTCATTTCCCTCAAGTGTTTACTCATCCTGCGTCCTCTTCGACCCTGTCCCCACTCCCATTCTGATGCCCTTGAACCTATCAAGGTTTACCCCGGTTTGTCCTTGGTCCCCTCCAGAACCCAAATTGTCCAATTTTACCCAATCACCCCCCCCCCCCCCACCCTGTCCCTGTCCTCCGCCCACGTCGCTGCAGCTTGGGTGTGAGGAGGGGGCGTATGCTGGCCACAGTGGGCGGATGGGTTGGCAACTACTCGCCCGCATCTTGTGGTGACGGGCCCGGACTGGGAGAGGGACGTGGCTTGACCCTTGGGGACTTCATCGAGAGAACAACAGGGAGGGGGCCCCGGTGTTGCGGTGAGGGGCATCCTGGACGCTGTGTGGGGTGGCCAGTGGTCCCGGTGTGGCCAGAGCATCGCACAGCTGATCGTGAGGGTCCAGCGTTGGTGGGTGTGGTTTTTGGATAGACGTGCGTGTGCAAGTGCTTCGGGTCACTGAACAATAGTGAACAACAGCACGAGCGGAAAAATCCTGTGATAGTGTTGGGGATCGTGGACGGGTGGTGAGTCGTGGGAAAAACCCGTGTGCTGTTTTAAAGTAAATGTGTTTCTCATGAACCCAAAAATTGTAGTTGGGTCAGCGTGGTTGTTGGCCTGGGGTAATTTCTATGCTGTGGAGTCCGTTTAAGTTTCTTTTAGGGTTGACTTTGGCACTGTGTTAATACATTGTAATTTATGAAAATGTGTCATGTGCCCTATGGACCCATTGGGGTCTCTAGGTACTGCCGGCTGCAGGGGCGGAGCTGGGTGTCAGGCGTGAATGCAGTGTGATTGAGTGTAAACGAGCGAGGGGTTGGTTGTGGCGTGTGGTTATTTGGGATGAAAGGGATTGATTAGAGTTGAAAAGGTTGTTGTTTGTTATTGTCGGTGGAAATGTTCATGTCACATTCGCGGTCAATAAATGTTGCGTGAATGTTAATCTGTGTTTAGCAGTTTTAGATCTGTTTGGGAAGCAACTAGATAGGGTGTAAATTCTGCTGTCAATCTATAGTTTTTTAGTTCAGGTCTTAGCGAACCTGACAGGCTAAACAAACGAAAATCAATTTATATCTTCATCCTTCCCCCACTCACGTTTCAAACAATTTCCTTTCTTAGGAAAATGAACTAATACAGCACCATTGCTTTATAACTGCCACCACATTTGCAAATAATAATTCAATGGCACAATATCACCCCCATTTTATAGCAACATTTCAAAATGACACAATTTTTCAACCACGCATCCAAACGACTAATCATGCGTACGCACGCTCGCAAACATAAAACTCGTTCCCCTTGCACGCCAAACAACGGTGGCCGAAGAATAAGAGACTGGTTGAATGTGACAGGGGTGGACGAGCGAACCAAGCAAGTTCCAACCCTAAATCACCAGGTTCTCCCCCTCCCCCACCGACTACCGCATCACAGATGCATGAAAGAAGAAAGAATTTGGATATAATTTTGATGGCCAGGTTAAAATCGAATTAACCAGAGAAAAGTGGTCTCAAAATATTTCTTTTATAATTTAGAAACAAAAGGAAATTGCGCAAAAGAGAAGAATTAGCCGGCTTAACAAAAAAAAAAACAAACCACGAAACTGTGCATACCAGCTACCCGTGGGTGACCCAAAAGTTGTGGGTCAAGCGACTCTCTGCCCTCTGCAGTCGAGAGGACAGCAGAGCAGATGCGGAAAAGAGATGAGTCCCTCCCCTACAGGCCGACTAGGAATGAAGGTACCGACCGTACTTCGACGATGTGGTAGAGAACCAAACCGGAGCGGGCGCTCCCGGGCATCTTTTCCCCTCGAGGAAAAAGAAAACCTCCTAAAACCCATGGCAGCCAACATGCCACCCACGTCACAGAGTGAGAATACCTCAAGCCTAAGAGGAATGCTGCATGTGCGGAAGGTAAAATGGGCAGGTGAGAGGCGATAGAGACAGCCAGTACAAGAAAAAGTGCCAGCCACCCCTGAACCCGCAGGATGAATTGCACGGGCAGTGAAAATAAGAGAGAGAGAGAGAGAGAGAAAGTAAAAACCCAACCTGATCTGAGCTACATTTAAAGGTGCAACCACACCCCAAGCCACATTAAGGAACGGATACACGACAACAACAACGACAATAAATAAATGAATATTCCCCCCACCCTAGATCGGTCAGCCGTCATAGGCCTCGTGACAAACTCGTGACAACCCCCCTTCTAAAAGCATCTGTTTCCCCTGAGATACAGTGCTCCTTTGAACCTTGACGCATTGCAAATTCACACAATGGGACCGAACCCATTTCCCCCTGTGATCGACAGAGTACGATAAATCCAATACAAACATTCCACGATAAGAATTAAAACAGGAGATACCTTATATACATTCAAAAAAACCAAGCAAACCTTCCAACAACAAAAAAATAGCAATCCGAACCAGTGGTGATTCACTACCATTAACATCCCTAAAGTGAAAAAAAATGTCACTACACCTGATACAGAGACCAAAAGGGGATATAACCCTGGTTGAGGGGAAGTGTCCCTATGACCGATTTCTCCAATGTGCGACTACGGGGTTCGGCTGAGATAGTCCAGCATCCGTATTGCTGGAACCCTTGATAAGGCGAAAAGTGAAAGCATGACACTGCAGTTCCACTGCCTAACACATGAGTCGACGACTGACTGGCCGGATCCCGTCCAGGCCTGGAGAGGATGATGATCGCTCTCCAGTACAAACTTCGGCCGTACTTCTTCTTGGGCACGCCAGTGCGCGTCCAAATCTGCCAGAGAGCTTCAGCAACAGTAGGGGCATCGATAGTCCTAAGCGGGACAGCCTCTGGGGTATCGAGTCGCATAGTTACCACTACCAAAATTTAGTGGTGACCGCGATCGGATGGTGGATTAATGGGTCCCACCAGGTCGACACCAACCTTGCTGAATGGCCCCAACAGTGGCACTGATCCTAGGGGAACACGCGTCAAGCGACCCATAGGCGTTGTCCGTTGGCAGACATCACAACTGTGGCAGAACTGCCTAACCTGAGAATTCATCCCCGCCAGAAGAATGTCCTGTCTAACTCGCTCGAGAGTCCGCTTTGAGCCCATATGGCCTGCCATGGGTGAATCATGGGCCTGCCGGAGAACAGATTCTCAAGCTTTGGGGGACGATAGTTGCTTGGCTACCCGTCTGCCTGAGTGAAAACCCTAAAGAGGATCCCTTGTGGAGCTTAAAGCTCACCTTGGCATGTAAGGCAGACTGAGTGGGACGATCCACCAGTTGTCGCAGGCATTGGACATCCAAGTCCCTGGCCTGAAGACGGACCATGGTAGCAGGATCAGCCCTGGCAGAACCTCGTCAGAGATCTGCTGTAGAACAGGACGCAATTCCTGCTCTGTTTCTTGGCTTTGGCGCGCGTGGTAACTCCCACACACGCCTGTACGGGCAGATCAGTAGACACAGACTGACTGCGTCCGTCTGCGAAGGTGATGGTATTCCCTATGAGAAGGGAATACAGAGGTCGCTCCACCCCGATGGCCCATACTTCGCCACAGAAGTAGGGGGTGGAGATAGGAATGAGTACAGAAGGACGAGTGGAGGTAAAACCAGCCTCAACCCGCACACATCATAATTGGCGCCGGCTGAGCCTCAGGGGAAACCAAATCCTTATCCACAAAGAGCGTTGATGCTCCCGAATCCCTGATGGTGTCGACCAAGGAAGAAACCAACAACAGAAAGAAACACTGGACACTCTGTACCACCAGAAGCTGGGATGGACCCCACGTTAGCCGAGGCACGAGGACGCTGGGAAGGACTAGCCCCATGACTACCGGTGGCTTTAGGGCAATCTTTCCTAATGTGGCCAGGACGACCACAAAGAAAACACAGTCGGGGTGCTGAGGTCCCAATGAACTGCCTGCCTTGTTCGCCCCGCTAGCAGTCATCAGCGCCTTATTGCCACTAAATCCTGTGAGGGTCCTCCTGTCCGTAACTGGGCGATGCCCATAAGCTCTACGGGCTTCAGCAAACACCTCAGCGGTATGAATCGCAGCCGCGAAATCCTGTGGTGCTGTCTCGCCTATACAGATCCTCAACTCTGGGGACACGGTGTTGGTAAGCTGTTCGATGAGAATCAGATCCTCAAGCTCCAGCTTGGCCAACTGACGCCAATAACCTAGCGTTTTGCGCAGCCTATCTCCAAACTGTACGAAGGTCTCGTCGTTATTCTTTTTCATGGACCTGAACTTCCTCCTGTACGTCTCTGGGGCAAGGTGGAAACGTTTACGCAGAGCCAACTGCATGACTGCATAAGACGCGCCTTCATTTAGAGTAAGCACACACTCCCTTGCAGCACCAGATAATCCAGAAAAAAGGTGCATGGCCTTTGTTCCTCAGTCAATTGGTATGAACTAGCTACCTTGTCAAAATGCTCTAAGAACATATCAATGTGCTCACTAGGTCTGAACTCTGGAAGCTTTAATTTTGGGCCTCTAACTCTATCACTTGCCTGTTGATTAACCCCCTGATTTACAGATGCGGGAGTCGCGAAAGAAGTTGTTCCATCTCTTCCCTACGCAGAGCTTCCTGTCTGGCAGTCTCCTCTCTGTGCAGAGCTTCCTGTCTGGCAGCCTCTTCCCTATGCTGATCTAACTCTTCCCGACGGAGGGGTTCCTGCCTGACAGCCTCTTCCCTATGCAGCGTTGCCTCTTCTCTACGCAGAGCTACCATCCTATCTAGCTCTTCCCTACGCAGGGCTTCCTGCGTGGAAGCCTCTTCCTTACGCAGGGCTTCCTGCCTGGAAGCCTCTTCCTTATGCAGGGCTTCCTGTCTGACGGCCTCTTCCTTACGCCGAGTTTCCTCTTCCTGATGGAGGGCCTCATCCTCTCGTCGCTGTCGCTCCACAAACATCAGGACAGAGCGATGTCCTGGGCAGGATTCACCCACTCCCGACACGGGAGGATGACCCGTTTGACCCGTCGCTTGGGTCTCGACTTTCCCATGAGGAAAGTCCCCCGGGGCATACTCCTTACGAGGGGAAGCATGGAGAGGAGAAGGTTTCGGTCTCTGCGACCCAACAGAAGCCCACAGTTGCTTAACTATACTCTGACGCATCCGAGCGGACGTGTCAGGTGGAGTCTCGACAGAAAGATCCCCCAGCGAAGAAGCAACGAAAGTACTCGCGGGACTATCGGCTACAGCACTGGAATAAGTAGAAGTCCCTGTAGTTACCAGCCGCCGTGGCGAAGTGGTTAGCGTCGCGGACTCCCGGCTGGAAGGTCGTGGGTACGAATCCCATCAGAGTCATGTGGGTTTTTTCTCCCCCGACCGGCTCCTACCCAGAGTTGAGTTTGCTGCGGACTCAGTTGGGAAGACTGGGACCACACAGTCGAGTTTCATTCACTTAATGGATGCGTTTCTGAGAGTGTTGCTCAAATTTCCTGACCAACACTGCAGGTGCCTGTATCTCTCGGGCCTGGTTGACGCCAGGATATATTATGAAAGGAAGCGTAGAGTACAGCCCTGTCATGTAGTCTCAGACCGAAATGGAAATCCGTAGCATCATCTTAATCATCCTCATTACCATTGATCAGCATTAAAAAAAATGTCTCAAGTTCTGTGGCCCTTCATGCCCTGCTCTCATGGTGACCTCAATTTCGATGTGCTCTCCACGTCTGTGGCGAGTCCATGGGGGCTGTCGTTGGACGGACGTGGTGGCGCCCTCCGGAGGGAGAGCTCACTCAACCCGGCTACGCGACTAAGCAATTATTGTCGTCAGTAGGGGGCTTAGTAGGTGGTGTCCTGCGTATGTTAGATCAGAACAGGCGCCACTGAACACCACCAAAGTGACTCGGCAGCAGTGCAGTGTCTCCTGCAGTGGGTTGCCTCTTGACGCCTTGACATTGACTGCTCCCTGTGGATTGCTGGTGACGGGGCTGCGGTGGGGCCGGCCGGGCTATGGCTGTGGACGGGGTGTTGGAATGAGCGGCATGGGTGCACTGCCTCTGAGGTGGCGCAGAGGATGGGACAGCAAAAAAAAAAAAAAAAAAAAAAAAAAAAAAAAAAAAAAAAAAAAAAAAAAAAAAAAACGAAGTCCCTGTAGTCAAAGTACTAGTACTAATAGTAGGGACTACATTTTGAAGACCCTTCTTCTTCGATGCGCGCGTCGCCATGCCGCCAGCACCAGACATTGCCATGACAACTATATCCTATGGTTCCCAAATAAAGGGAAAGACAATTCCACTTGAAAAACAGATACCGCACGGATATGTCACGTCTCTTGGTGACTGACTGAGAAACAGCAAATAAAAAGTGTCAACATACAATCTTTATTGAAACGAAAAGGACAAAAAGACTCCCGTGACCAAGTTACCTTCACGACCCCACGCTCAAAACACAAGAGCGACAAGACAGTGGAGTTCACCAGTCAACAAAGAGCAACCAAAAATTCAAAATAAAAGATAATACATAAGGAGGAAATGTCAAGGCTGCTCCCACTCTGGCAACACCGCGCTCCACAACACGAGCAACAGTGCGGTGGGGCTCACCGACAAAAAAAATGACAGAAGGGATCCGGAGAAAGGAAAAAGTGACACTAACGTCCGATACAACCACCTGTACTCAATAACCCGGTAAAGAAAAACTGGTTAACTACAAAACAGGAATGGCAGACTGAGTGGCAACAGAAAGGCGAGTTTTACGGCCGTATCTGCGTGAGGCACCCGGCAGAAAGAGGAGGTCTGGACGCGGTCGATTCCCCTTCGTCTCAACTCGATCCCCAGTCACACCAGATGTTCGTTCAGGCCACCAAGACTCCCTACACGCTAGAGTCACCTAGCCAACCACCCACAAACAACCACGACAAACTGACTAAACGTATGCAAAACAGACAGAACTGGACAGGTACTCCGCGAAACGAGAGAGGCAGTCAGAGCCCTTCACATCCTGGACGAGCCCCCACAAATGTCACGACCGAACCCTGGAGGTCTGCCCTGACAGGATCGGTCTAGATGGGAGTGAAGGGAATGACTGACCTCACACGCCTCGCAAGAGACCACACAAGAAAGATTACAATACAATACACCATTTATTCACACCAACACACACATAGTCACAAATAAGCTTTCCAACACACACAACATGCACAATCACAATCAAGCATTTCAACACACACGACATACACATAGTCACAAACAAGCATTTCAACGCACACAACATAACCATAATCATAAATAAGCATTTCCAGCACACATTCCTTTCCGTGCTTCATGTGGTTCCCCCACACCCCTGCCTCTCCAAAGTCCACTGGGAGCACCGTGTCGCATCAGGTGCCCCAAACCGGGTCTGTTCTTGAACGGAGTCTTTCAATGCTGACACCATTGACACACACACATCCCCAAATTGCATGACACAGAACTAACCACACTGGTCACATGAGCTGTAGGAAATCCGAAGACAGTGGAGAACGCATCCCGTGGGATGAGGCGTTGTCGCTGAAGGTCCCGGACGGGGTTTAGGACCATCCAGCAAGGTCCACGTGCTCCTCACACTGCGCGGCCCCAACAGCGCAAGCTTCGGGTGAAGCCCCCGGGAGGAGAGAGAACGGAAGGAACTGGAAGGAAAGAAGGGTACTAGAACCCTGCAGTCAGTACGGTCTGAAATATGCTGTTGAATCCTAACAGCCACTCGCATGAAGGGCGAGGGGAGGTGTTTGCTGAATACATTAGTAACACCAGCTCAACACAGACCTGAGCATAAAACAGTAAACAAACCAAATGAGGAATGTTCGCTAAAGGTCTCCTCACATGAAGCAGGTAAGAGATTACAATAACAGGCTAAACAAACGAATAGCAATTTATATCTTCATCCTTCCCTCACTCACGTTCAACATTTTCCTTTCTTAGGAACTGAACTAATACAGCAACCATTGCTTTATAACTGCCACCACATTTGCAAATAATAATTCAATGGCACAATTATCACCACATTTTATAGCAACATTTCAAAATGACACAATTCTTCAACCACGCATCCAAACGACTAATCATGCGTACGCACGCTCGCAAACATAAAACTCGTTCCCCTTGCACACACAAACAGACGGTGGCCGAAGAATAAGAGACTGGTGATTGTGACAGGGGCGGACGAGCGAGACCAAGCAAGTTCCAACCCTAAATCACCAGGTTCTCCCCCATCCCCACCGACTACTGCATCACAGATGCATTGAAAGGAGAAAGAATTTTGGATATAATTTTGAATGGCCAGGTTAAAGATCGAATTAACCAGAGAAAAGTGGTCTCAAACAATATTTCTTTTATAATTTAGAAAACAAAAGGAAATTGCGCAAAAGAGAAGAATTAGCCTGCTAACAACAAAAAAACAAACAAACCACGAAACTGATGCTTACCAGCTACCCGTGGGTGACCCAAAAGTGGCGGGTCAAGCGACTCTCTGCCCTCTGTCCAGTTGAGAGGACCAGCAGAGCAGATGCGGAAAAGAGATGACGTCCCTCCCCTACAGGCCGACTGTAGGAATGAAGGTACCGACCGTACCTTCGACGATGTGATAGAGAACCAAAAACGGAGCGGGTGTTCCCAGGGACATCTTCCGCTCGAGTGAAGAGAAAACCTCCTAACCGATGGCAGCCAACATGCCACCCTACGTCACAGAGTGAGAATACCTCAAGCCTAAGAGGAATGCTGCACGTGCGGAAGGTAAAAAGACAGGTGAGAGGCGATAGAGACAGCCAGTACAAGAGAAAAGTGCCAGCCACCCGTGAACCTGCAGGATGAATTGCCGGGCAGTGAAATTAGAGAGAGAGAGGAGAGAGAGAGAGAGAGAGAGAGAGAGAGAGAGAGAGAAAGTAAACTACCTGATCTGAGCTACATTAAGGTGCAACCACACCACAAGCCACATTAAGGGACGGATGCACGACAACAACAACGACAATAAATAAATGAATTATTCCACCACCTAGATGGATCAGCCGTCATAGGTCTCGTGACAAACTCGTGACAGCCATACAACCAGCAACTTTGCCTATAGTAGACAAAACCCAAACTACAACACTACCTATTATGCCAGGACAGCATCAGGCGCTTTAACTTCTAACTTCTTTAATAGGTTTGCTAGATGATGCAATTGTTTTCTAATCCAACTTTACCAGGCTGAGGCATTGGAGGCGTTACTGGCTCTGTTGGCGCACGCGCACTGCGGTTAAAGCATACACGAGTGTAGAGATAGCAACCCAACAGCTGTTAATATGCTAACTATTGTAATCCCTTGTTCTCTGAACAGAGTCCTTATTCTTTCAGCTAGCGTAGTGTTTTCATAAAGTATTCTGTTTATTAGTTTCTCTTATTCTGCTTGTTTGTGATGCTAGCTGCGCTCTGTTAGTAGACAGCACGTCTAACCTGGCCGCCCTTTGTAGCATTAATCTTGTATTTTCTGCTGTATTCTAGCCTTTTCTTCTTGCCCTAAATTGTTATCATCTGCATCAGCGAGTTTATTTTTTCTTCTTCTATCTCTCTATCTAGCTCACCAAGTTTTGCTAAATTGTTTGTTAGTTCACCCCTTATTGTCCGTAGAGCAGCATTAAGCCCCAGGATTTCACGCATAGGCAATGGAGAATCTTCAATTGTTTTTAATTGCGTCTCCTCATTAAAACTCGTTTCAATTTCTGCTATTAGTTCATCTGCTGTTCGATTTAATTCTTGAAGAGGTATGTTTTGTATTTCAGATTGTGTTGGCAACTCTTGCCCCAAGTTTTGTAAAAGACTAACAGCCTCAGTCCTTAAATTGTCAATAAAGTTTAATTGCCGTTGGTCAACAGCAGGGAGATCTCTAAGAATTGTGCCTCTGCTTAAAGACTGGGTTGGGTCTGGTTTTGCAGTAAGCCATACACTCTTTCCTTTACTGGTTCTAACATACAAATGATTATTTTTATCTGTTGAAAAATCAGAAACCCTAAGTGCTTCTGGCTGCTCTCGCCCCATATGGCTATATAATGATTCAATTCTATCTAGCAATTGTATTTGGCTTAATTCCTACTCCTTGGCCTGCTGCTGCTCCTACAAGCTCTTCTTGCAATGAGGGGCCTAGTTCTTCATCTTCTTCTCCACCAACAGGATCAATCACATCAAAACCTTCAGCCATATTTTTTTTATTTATATTCTTTTTTGTTTTATAAAAAATGAACTCATACGGTTGTGACCTCGATCCATACAGAAAAGAGAAGGAACCCTGTTACGGATGGTGTGCAGTGCGTGTTTTGTTGTCTGACTCTCGCTCTCAAAAGGTTTGGATGCGTGTAATAATTATTCCCTACACACACCCACACCATACGTACATGGATAGCCAGGCAACACACGAGTTAGATTTCTTTTCTTTATAATTATGCTGCCTGAACCATCGAATCATACATTCATGTGAATTGGTACAAATTAATACATGTCACTACATAGCATATAGATCAAGATATCAATACATAGGAACTTCAATCATCAGATATCATATTACATATCGTGATATCACTCACAGATCTCGCCGGCGCCGTCCACAGTGTCTCACATATATAATCAACGCATTCAGTTCCACAGTACCCAAGCCACAGTCTACAGCATTAAAATAAGACGAAGAAGGATAATCAAGGTCCCCACACGGTAAACACAGCCATTCCCAAAACACAAGCGATGAAGAAGAAACGGGGTCTCAAAAACAGAAAACAAAAAATATTACTCGAACTATCAGAAAAAACCGCCAAACCCGGGGGGCACAGAAACCCCATAGCGGGAAAAAAGGGCAGTTTCAAAAGCATAGAAAACCATAAAGAACGCAGTTTCAAAAAGCCCAGCAACCCCCGAAGAAGAATCGAAAGATTCAAAAACCCCAGTAACCCAAATTAAAACCCCCGGGAAACACAATTTCCCCAAAAACCCAAATAAAACACAAAAAACCATTCGACGCCCCGGGTTGATCAAAACCCAATATCAACTTCCCCGTGTATTGATACTACATTTGTTCACACCCAATAAATTCAGCCACCGTACACATGCGGGGGTAAAATTTAAAAGCCCCATAAAAAATTTCTTACACTTTACAGGGTTTTAAGTCCCCTCTGGGCGCCAGCAAAAACAAAAAAATACATTTTCTAATTTTCCCGCGGGTTTACCGTCATCAAAAGACCCCCACTTTCCAGTGAAAAACGATCAATTGACTTAAAAGTCAGCCTCTCCAAAAGTAACACTACGGAAAAACGATGATTAAAACAAAAAATTAGGCGGAAAACCAAAAACCTCGGCCGTTGTTCTTGTTCCCTTTTTTGTCAAAATAAAATTTTTTTCGTAAAGTAGTTACCCTTTCATTCAAATTGCCCGGCATTTTTTTACTTGACGTCACAATACTCCCCCCCCTTTCAAAAAAAAAAAAAAAACAAGGGAAAAATTTTTTTTTTGAAAAAGAAGTAAAAAAAACCAGCAAAAACCCCCAAAAACCTACAAATTACATTCACCGAGGGAAAAACGAAGCCGTTCACGGAGCAGTTCTGGAGCCTTCCGGGCCCTCCACACAACAAACCCCCCAAAATTCGTCCCCCAACGAACTCTGACCCCTTTTACATGTTACCCTTGTTGCTGCCCCTCAGGAAACCTTCCATCCCACACAGAGTGAGCCGTGGCGGGGCCTGGGCCCCCCCCACACCCGGATGGAAATTTATTACAAAGAAAAACTGACCACTGGGCCCCCCCTTCTCCCTACCCCCACAGGGGGTAAGACTACACATGTCTACTACCACTCGGTCCCTTTCTCCATACCCCCAGGGGGGTTAAGACAAGGGTTGGGGCCCGGGGCTGCCCCCCACACCCAATAAAGCACAAAAATTTTACTGATCCCTAAAGGTCAGCCCTCCATCCCCCCCGGGGGTAGAGACAAGGGAAATAAACATTCCCCCCCAACAGTGCGGGACCTTCTCACGATTCAGCAAATTTTTCGACTAGCGTTTCGACGGTGAAGAACCAACCATTCTACTAAACAATAAAGAAATAAACCAACAAACAAAAGCATCGGGCCCGAGAAAAAAAGGTTTCCCAATCTGGGAAAAAAAAACACACAGGTGCAGAAACAAGATTCCCTGAATCCCCTCAAAGTTTCGCACCCCCAGGATGAAAGCCCACGTACAATTTTTCTTCCTGACAAAGACAACGGGAATTTTAGGGACAATTCAAGGCTAAATGATCCCCGATACAAAAAGCCCCCAAAACTCTCTCTAAACCCCCTTTTTTCCAAAAAAAAAGGGGATTTACCCCCATTTCTTTCAACCCCGGGACATCTTTTTGAAAAGAGGGATTCTAAAAAAAGTAAAATCACCTGGAAAAAACCGGGTTTGGGGGTCAAAATGCCTAAAATCACCCAAAATTTACCTAACCCCCCCTTGGTATTTTTGTCATAAAAAAGTAAAATCAAACTTTTACAGAAAAAAACTTTTCATCTGGCATGGGAAGGGGACCCATGGGAACCCATTTAAAAGGGGGAATGGGAAAAAAGCGTCATCCCAGCCGGGGACGACACCAACGTACGAACCACTTCACGAACAGTACAAACAGCCCCCGGAAGGGTCCCCCCGAAAGACCAACTCTTTAAAAAATGTTCCAAAAAACCCGTTTCCCTTTTCCCCCCAAAAGGTGCTATTTCTGACCCGGGAAAGGGAATTTCCTTTTGAAAAAACGATTGGGTCCCAAATCCGAAATAGACCCACCGGGCACACAGAAAACTTTAAATGAAAACGAGAAATTTAATGATCATCCTTTTTGTTTCTGAACCCCGTTTGATGGGGAAAAATCAATCATTAGGTATCTGACCCAAAGGCTTTTTGGGCCCCCCATGCTTATTCAGCCCTCGTACCGGGGCAAAAGAGAAAGGTTCACCCGTCACCTAAACCGGCCCCTCCCGCCCCAGGGACTTACCCCCAATGGATTGCGACCGGGGTATCCAAGAAAACAACAAGTGAAATCGCCCACAAATTTTAAGGGCCCAAAGACCGAAACTTTAGCCGCGAAACCTATCCACCGACCACCGAAAGAAAAACCCCTCACTGTGGTTCCTAAATTGACTGTCAGAAAATAACCCCCCGAACGCCAAAATGGTTCCCTTTTCACGCGCCCCAAAATCAAAGTGCCAAATTCCCCCAGAACCCCGACTCCAAAAGCCAAATTTTCCCGTGAACTCACCCCCCAGCTTACAATAAAAGGAGATCAAGAACCGAACAAAAAGCACTGGACGTTTGCTGTCGGGTGGTTCTCGACAAAGTGGGGTTAAAAACCCAAAAGGACATTCATTTTTGGGGGGCTAAGGGTTTAAAAATTTTCCCGGGGCCCTTTTTACCCGACAACCCTGGACACCCAACAGAACCCGTCCTGTCTTCTTACACAAAAAAAAACCCAAAACTAGCAGGGATCAAAAGCACTTCCTTGGGAAAAATCTTTCTGCCCTTTGGTTTTGCGGGGGCCCACGACCAGATAAAAAGGGTTTCCGCCAAAGTTATTTCCCCCGACCACAGAGTAACCAAAATTCTGATGGGCCAAAATAACACTAAACCCCAAAGTTACTTCCACGACAGCCGAGGGAAACCCTAGTATTTGGGCCCCTGTTTTTTAAAAAATGAATATCTGTTTCCTCGTTGACTGCCCCCAATACGGGGGTTCCTTAAAAACAGACTGGCCGGGGCACGGGTTTCTACCCAAAAAGAAGGGGGTTTTGTACCCAACAGAAGCAAAATGTTTAATCAGCTTTCCCGGAAAAACCCCTTTGTTTGGGTGACACGTCTTTTGACTCCCGAGAAATTTATCATTTCATCAAAAGTTTTTACCTCTCTTTCCCCAAAAAAAAAGTAATCCTTAGAGACCCACTCCCCCAAAAAATGCTCACGCCCAAAATAAATTTCCCCCAGATCCCCCCGGCTTATCACTTTTGACAAAGAGACCCAACGGTCAAAAAAACCCCCTAAGTTCAACGGGAAAGGGCTCGAAAGGGTTCCCCTGGTTTGGTTTTGCCCACGGAAAAGCTTAAAAAAAACCCCTGGGGTACATTGAAATTTTTTTTTTCCCCCCAAAGCTTTTCTTTTTTTAAACCGTAAACCCCAACATTATTTTCGCGGAAAAAGTGATAAGAGTTAAAGCAAACCCTCAAATATGCAGGGGCAGGAAGTTTACCCCAAAACCCCCTCAACCAACCTAAGGAACGACATGGGGTTTTAAAAAGAAACAAATAACTGTCAAAATCATCCTTCTTTCTTTAAAAGGGGGGGAACTTAGGAAAAATTGGGCGAGGGGCGTTAAAACCGGGGAAACCCCAACCCTGACTCTCACTTCCCGCCGAGCAAAATTGCTGAAAGTTAATTTTTTAAAATGTTTCCTTTTCGGAAATAAAAAAATGCGGGGTTTTTGAAAAAAAGACAAAAAAGCAGAAGAGCACACAAAAAAAATGTTAAGTAACGACGATTTAATGCACCACAAAACAAAGGGCAAAAAAATTTTTGGGGAAAAGCCTTCCCCACGAAAAAAAAAAAATACCCACCTAAAAAAGGGCCAAAACTCCCCTTTCTTAAAAAGGGGAATTTTTGTGCCGTTTATGTTTTGTATTTTTTGTCGCTGAGGGAAAGGGTTTTGCCGAAAATTTCTTTTCCCGTTTTGTTCGTATTAAATCGTCGTTTTCTTCACACTTTGTTTTGTGTGCTCTTCTGCTTTTTTGTCGTGTATTCTTTTCGTTTCCTCTATCAGCTCAATTCTTTTTGTTTTCTCCTGCTCTCTTTTAGTTTCCTCTTGTATCTGCTCTCTTTTAGTTTCCTCTTGTATCTGTATCTGCTCTCTTTTAGTTTCCTCTTGTATCTGTATCTGCTCTCTTTTAGTTTCCTCTTGTATCTGCTCTCTTTTAGTTTCCTCTTGTATCTGTATCTGCTCTCTTTTAGTTATCTCTTCTTCCTGTACTCTCAATTGAAATTCTTTCAATCGCATTCTTTCCTCTCTTTCCATGTCCTGGGCAATACACTTGTCAACATAGGCCAACAGATCTTCTCCCTCCAGACCACATACCTTACCTCGTTGTAAATATTTAGCAAAAAACTTTGTCCTCGTCCACAGAGGACACAACAGGACTTTCTTCCTTAGCCTTCTGTGCCATCATGAAAATATGAAATAATGTCCTGTCAAACCCGACACACACACTAGTGGATCAAATACAAACAATTCTATCGCAAGCAAAAAAAAAAATTTGAAACCCCTGTCCACTAAAATATATATGAATTCCAAAGCTAAAGAGGATTTTTTTTTTCCAAACAAGCATTAACGGCAATCACTCTTAAAAAGACTAAGTATTATCAAACCCAACCAACACAAAGATACAGATAAACAATGAAACAGGATTTTAGGGATATGGGAGAAAGAAAAACACAATCGGTAATCAATGCTAAAATTTTCAGCAACAAGTATAAATCAAGCAATGACATGAGAGTAATAACAATATAATCAATGTATTGTTGTTGTTGTTGTTGTTGTTGTTGTTTTACACACTAAGCATTCAAATGAAACACCTAATTATTTTTTTCAAAACTGGTTCAGGGCAGCCACTCACACACTCACTCATTCAAGAGAAAAGAACCCTAAGATGCTGAAGAAGCAACACAATCCCTAAGTAAAGATAGAAACAGAAATAATCGGGAGATATGACTGAAGATAATAAAATTAAAGCCCACAAAGGAAGGAAGAACTAGGAACTAGGCCCTCGTGTCTCCAGAACTATACAAAGGAGATACCCCCTTATGTTGGAGACGGGAAAGAAAGTAGACAAAAACAGTCATACAACAAAACAATACAACACAACTCGATTGTTCAAAAGGAAAGTCTGTGAACGTGACCTATCACTTCTAATTGGAGCAATTATAGGCCACAAAAAAACAAATCCTACCACTAAGGCAATTTTGAATTCAGTAGCAAAAGCAAGTTAACTACGGGGTCACCAGATGTTACGGATGGTGTGCGGTGCGTGTTTTGTTGTCTGACTCTCGCTCTCAAAAGGTTTGGATGCGTGTAATAATTATTCCCTACACACACCCACACCATACGTACATGGATAGCCAGGCAACACACGAGTTAGATTTCTTTTCTTTATAATTATGCTGCCTGAACCATCAAATCATACATTCATGTGAATTGGTACAAATTAACCCGTTCAGTGCCTCACAATAGTACAAAGAAAGGTGTTCCCAGGTGCCAGGACATCTCATGATTTGGGGGTCATAATTAACAAAAAATTCTAGCTCAGAAACTACAAAAGATAGAAAAATGAAATCTATATCATTTTTGAAGGAAATTGAATGAAGATTTTGAATCTGGGCTTCTTTTGTTTTAATTTTGATAATAAAAAAGTATCTAGGCTTTTAGATTTGGATAGATTTTTTTGCACGATCAAAAACATATGTATTTACCACATCCAAACAAGAACACACAGCAAAAAAGTTGAAAATAAAGTTTGTATTGTCACACTACACCTGTAAATGAAAGTAAAACAGTTTGGAAGTCTATCAAGACGCTCACACTCGATGCAGACTGACCAGTCCACGACCACGCCCCCCCTCTCCCCACCACACCCCCTTGCTCAACTTCAACCCTCTCTTTCACCCCTCCACCTTTCCGTCTGCACTGTGTCACGCCGCGAGCAGGCCACGATCCCCTCTCGCACTGATTTTCACATCACTCTGGACACCAGCACGCGGAGCAGAGTACACACTTGGCTGGCACGTTCGACTGACGCTGTCAGCTGACACACACTGAGTGTCACAGATCCCTACTCAATAACAAGACGATATATGGTCGGCAATTCCACCGCTATCATCATCTCACCTTCATGCAACGAGTTAGTCGTTGAATAAAAGAGATATTGTGTTTGTCAAAAATCATCACAAGCCTGCTCAGCTGTGTAAATACGTTGATTTGGTCGCTGGCGTTCGACTTTTGCGCCGCCCTCTTTGCCAAGCGAGACACTAAGTGCTTGGCAGGACATCCAGTCAGTATAGAAAATAATGGCATTCCCCCTCACGTGTGGTCATTTACATATTATTTTAAGACTATACAAAAAAGACATATAAGGCTTTCTACGCCAACTCTATATGAGTCTGTGATAAAATAGGTAACGAAATGAAAATTCAAGAAAAATGCATGACGTCAGGGGACTTTGCCCAGAGGCACTGAAAGCACTTTTTATTCCGCGTCAGCTACTGACTACAGGCATCAACGGTTTAATACAAGTCACTACACAGCATATAAGAACAAGATATCAATACATAGAACTTCAATCATCAGATATCATTTTACATAACATGATATCACTCACAGATCCGCCGCTCCCGTCACATTCACACATATATAATCAACGCATACAGAACCAGCATAGACCCAAGCCCACAGTCCTACAGCATTAAAATAAGACGAAGAAGGATAATCAAGGATCCCCACACGGTAAAAACAGCCGTTCACAAAACACAAGCGATGAAGAATGAAACAGGGTCTCAACACCGCCAAAGCCACAATAAATTACGTCGAACTATCCAGAATAAGAAGCCGCAAATTCACAAGCACAGTAACACCCATAGCAGAAGAACCACAGAATCATAAAGCACTAGAAAACCTATAAGAACTGCAGATTCACAAAGCACAGCAATCCACAGAAGAAGCATCTCAGATTCATAAGACACAGTAAATCAATTATTGTGAATCCCCGTAGAACACAATTTCACCAAAGTCCCCCATTGGAACAACAATAAAAAAAACGATACGACGCACCGTTGATCTAAATCAAATAATAACTTCACCCGTGTAATGAAACTACAGTGATCACATCATAAAATCAGTCCACCGACACACATGCGTAGTACAATTAGAACACATAAATATTCTTACACTTTACAGGAGTTTTATGTACAACTCCAGCGACACAGCAATCCATACATTTTATAACACATACATTTCCTGCTAATACAATTCGCTGGTAACCGTCCATCAAAAGTATTTCCCACAAGACACAGTGAACACCTAACACTACAGACGTGAAAGTCAGCCTCATCCGCAAGTAACACTACGAGAAAACGATATTAAAACAAAATAGATTAGGCTGGACACCAAAGCCATGGCCGTTAAGTTCATGTTCCCTTCCTCATGTCTAATAATATATTTTCGTCATGTATTACCTATGTCATTTTAAGTTGACGACATAATTTAACTTGACGTCACAAACCCCATGGCGAAAAGCATAAGTCAGACTGTAATAGTGAAAAACCTCCATCAAACAGTTCAGACCTGGACAAATTTCAAAGTCAATTTCCCTATCTTGGCGCTGATGATGTATAATGCCATGCACTGCTAAACTATCAATCAAAAATATATATTAAATCGATAGACCGTAATGCTACTGTTGTTGCTAATTTAGTAGGCTATCGATAATCATATGGCAATCAAACTAGAGGAAGAGAAGTCTTTGTACTAAACGAGCAAGACACTATATGCACCACTATTCGACCTAATGGCCACTAAAAAGAAGGAAAGAGAAGTTAATCAGGTAATCCAAAGCCCAAACGGTCTCAAGCACAGGCTTAAAGCGGGGGCTCAAAGAACGATGTTAAAGATGAGCAGTAAGCAGAAGATATTTTGGCAAAGATTTTGCATCCCTCTAGATATTGATCAGTTTAAAGACGCATATGCCATATACCAAGGCGCATAAAAAGAAAACAATACTTATAGACAGACATTTAATCCCAGCGGTTCTGTTGTTTTGTCTGAAGAAGACCCTGAAGCTAAATACACAGTTAGCGACATTTCTCATGATTTAGATGTTGTTACTAACCCAGAACTGGCCAGAACAATCTTAAACCCAGTATAAAGTAAAACGGTTATATTTATTATGAAAAGCGTTAACGACTCCATATACAGTAAAAAAGAAACAAGCGAGACACTCCTCTGGAACATACATCTAGAATCAACTCTGGATCATATAAAGGAATATTGTTCTTGTTTTACTGAAGAAACAATACTGCTTTACATAGAGAATCAGAGGCTTTTATATAATCCAAAAATAGAGAAGGACTCCTGTGCAATAAATTGTAAGTCAATCCAGTTTTATTCAGGTCGCGGTCTTTTACCTCACCAACCTCCGATGAAATAAGAAAGTAATTCGCTGAGGTAGGCCCCCCAAAACAAAGAGATCACATGCAGTGATCGTGTATGTAAAAAAAAACTTCGCCTTTATAGATGTAAGACGCAAGGCTACTCAATAACCACATATGGGCTTTGGCGGATTTAAGATCCACATTTGACAACAGATTGTTTTGGAAGTTGTGAGAAAGGGTGTGGGGGGGGTGTGGGGGGTGGGGATAAGCCAAGATGGTTATAAAAATAAATATTCACAAGAAAGCAGCGGAAACGCACCAATACCAATGCAAGATTGTATGTTTGTGCAGCTTAGTTAAACATGAAGAAAACAGGCTAAAAGACGTCTTATTAAAATGTAAAGAAATAGCCTTAATAAAACAGATGGATAGTTTGAAGTTCTTCCTTGCCCAAAGATCCGCACTGTTCTCATTAATTGTCGGGATTACTGGGTGTTGGAAAAACTGTCTTCGTACTTGATTTGTTACAACAAAATACAGTTTTCATTACGAGCACATTGATAAATTCTGTCACAACCAATATAAGCACAACAAGTCTTAACAAAGAAAGGAAGTAATATTTGGACAGACGAGAATATATTTTAGTTGATCATAGCGACAAGTGGTTACTGTCTTAGAACAAATACTAAACTATTTGAGGGAACTGAGAAACACTGTTTATTATTGATGACTGTTCAGCTTGAACGTTACATTGTTAAAAAAAAAAAAAGCTCTGTCAAAGCTATCCTTTAGTGCCGTCCACGCCTTAGTTTCCGTGTGGCTTTTAACTCAAAAATACACATGCTGACTTAAAGACTTTAGATCGCAGTTTAAAGTCGGTTGTTTTATTTAAACAAAGACAAAAGATAGTTTTGAAGAATGTTTAAGTGAAAATTATATAATAATGGGACAAAGATGAGCTAAAAAATAAAAGTAGCAGTTTATAAAAATTCTAAGCAAACGCTAAGCTCTGCTTACGTACTGACCCCCAGATCAATACGTTTGTTTATTTATAGATTGTTTATAAATAATTTTAATAAATAAAAAGAATGACACTAGGACCAGAATCAAACGCGCAGCATATCTCCTAAAAGCTGCAGAAGACTAAAGACCAGCGTACACAGCCTAGTATGTCAGATCAGGGGTTGATAGAAAAGTTAAGGTATTTGAATACCCAGAATCCGGGGTATACAAACGACAGAAATTGAGACAAAAACCGACAGCAATAATCCCTAAACTATAACAAATAAGAATCTAGAAAACAACTGATATGGACGCAAATATGAATACAGGCTTTAAAAGACAAGACAATAACTGGGTCAATAGCCGTCCTGAAATAAACTGGTGGATTTTACAATTTGACTTGTGAAGCCCCAAAGTATACTTTGATAAGAAAAACACATTTAAGAAAAGCTTTGAAAGTGGGCCCCTTACCATGCCATCATTGTCCCATGAACCCAACAGAAAAAGCAGAATGTAAAAGATACATATATGCGCGAATAAGTGTTTGAGCAGAAATGAAGATCTAGTTGAAGTGAGGAAAAAACACAGAAACTCTAGAATATATTCCTCAAAACCTGCCAATTGCCTAACACTGCAACTTTTGATTTTTGATTTATTAAAAATACTCCAGGGGAGTCTAATTCTAGTTTTGCCAGAACATGTGTTACGCAGGAGTACAAATAATTGTCTGGAAACTTGGATGGGCCTCTTAGGCTCGTTTATTGCCATTACAAAAAACGGGATGAAATAAAAACATTTTTCATCATCTTACAAAGTTTACTGTTGAAGGTTGACAAAGCACAACTAACAGTATCTCGACTTTATTATCAATAAGTAGTTTATTTTATTGCGTTTTTACCACTTTGATAAGTATAGAGTTACGAGAACGAAAATATGCTAAAGCTTTAATTAAATACTTTTCTTATGTAATAACTGGCTCATCAGCTGTAGCTGCGTAAGAGCTGGTTCTAGTGTTTACTGTTTTACTACTGGGGTATGGGGCGCCAGTCCTCTTTAGCATAAGGGGGCCTTGGTTTAAGGTTTAGGCGCCATGTCTATGATTGTCAGTGCTGTTTTTGGAAAACAATACGTCCTAAATTACAAAGCACACTGCCATTGTCGCCCTAGCATCAGCAAAACTTTGTTCATTAGATTTAAGAATAAGCAAATCAAATACAGGATGACAACCATTACAGACGAAGAATTTCAGAAACTTATGGCTGACGGTGAGGATTATAGACGGCACAAAATTGAACTTACAAAAAAGAGTGATAAAGACTTATACTTCACACAGGAAGACACTGGTGCAATTAAACAAACATCGAAAAACAAACAAATGATCAGTGAAACCCAAAATAGACCAAAAAATAAGTTTTAACAAAAAAATAAGTTAGCAAAAAATAAAACCTATTTTTTTGTTAACTACACTGTGGTTTGGCGGGACAACTTGCAACTCTTCACGAATAAACGATCTTTTAAGGGGCAGGCTATTTAGAAGAGAGAGTCTCCTCTTAAATAATACACGGGAGGGTTGATTTCATAAACTCGTTCACTCATAACATTCTACGCTTACAAATAGGATCTGAAGCTCTAATTCTAACAATCCACCTTCTAGCCTTTCCAGGGCATACAAGTATCTTACTTTTAGTCCGAACGCGAAGAGTTTTTGATTACCTTTGATGTCTTCAGTAATGCTAATTTTTTTAATTGATTGCGTTAAACAGGGTTAAGGCTGTTGCTTTAAATACTCATTGTACATAGGCGCGTAAGACTGTGTCCAAACTCTTAACCCATAACTGTGTTGCGTTCTCACTGTACATTCGTAGTGCCATACTTACTCTGTAATATTGAAAGGTATAAACAGGCGTTCAGCCAGATTCTTATAAAGTTTTCTACTAAGGGTTTGAGATCGATGGATGCCTGGGATCTCCTCACTTACTGTAAAACATGATGTTTTAAAAACAGTTGGTTTACAAACCTTTAAACTCTTTTTTTCCATCATCAACCTGGATCATCCTAGGATACTTTAGATTGTTCCCATTCAATGTATATTGGAAGTAAAGCCACAGCCACAGCAGTTTGAGCATTTAACCTTAAAGTTCAGCGTCTTTGTAATCATTGACGCCATGTCAACACAGTTAAAGCTTACTTAAACTTTATTTCTTCTACCTTGACATTTGAAGATACAGCAAGACCATTTGGTGGTGTCATTTGGAACAGACTTAACAAATCTAGTTCCTTCTTATTCTTATTTGGGCAGGCAGATATATATTTCCAATTGCCTTGTTTTTAAAGCAGTCTTTCGCATCTGATTCAGACACTCTAGCAGCTTTACTCAGTTTTTTCATAGCAGTCTTTCCCTTCCAATACCTTTTAGGAAATAATATATTTTGTCATATTTTAAATGCATTTTATTTTAAAACAAGAAGTGATCAACAAGAATAGACTGAGGTCATGCCAACTGCAATAAAACCTATCTCTGCAGTCTCAGTTCCTCCATATGGTTTCATAAAAGTCAGACAGTTCTGGCGGCCGGCGATGTTAGACAACTTCTTCCTGTCCTAACAATACCCATTCATTGCACCAACCAACGTCTGTAAAAGTATGCTCTGCATGTCCCAGTTCTCTTAACTTTTTATTAATAAAGACTAAGTTGGGCAAATTCGACTTTTCCTATAGCGTAAGCGTCTCTGCCTTAGCTCAATCTTCTAATTGCCTTGTTATGGCGTTCTCTCTCTTCATCGGACCTCAAATTACTAAACAAAAAATTGCTTCCAGAGAAGGCCAAAGCGTTAACAATAGCTCCTCCCACCAACAGAACCAATCCAGACATCTTTTTATAAATCCATATTTTCTAGATTAATCTTTCTATGAATTAATATTTTGTGGGATAATACCTGCGTAATAAGAAATACTTTGACGCAATCCCTGCAGTAATTACAACTATAACCTTAACACCAACCTCATGTGCTAACCTTCCTAGGTCAGCCGGCTTTCATTTAAACATGTATTTTGCTAACAACGCAAAAACCAATACATACAGCTAATTAGAGCAGAATTAAATTGGTCTAGATAATCTTTTTTTCACTCATCTTTTTATTAACTAAAAAAATAATTAAAATAATCATAATACGAAAGACTGTCTATGTGCTTTTTAATCAATAATCTTTTGTTGTTAAAGCTAAAAATAAAGTTGCAACTAGTTTTGGCGAATCTTCTATCTTTCCCATGTTGGCGGTTTTATTCCTAACAAACATTTTGCAAGGGTTGAATAAACTATAACACCAACGATAGGCACTGCATAATTAACCACGTTAAACTCATGGTTTTAAAAGTATTATATTATTTTTTATTGCTTTTAAAATGGATTGTGACGAACTATTAAAGTGTGAGGAGCAAGCAGACTACTCCGTAGACCACTGCCATAAAGAAAGATTATACTCTCTGGCCCGCGTGTGGAAAAACTAAAACAGTATTTAGGCACTGAACTAAGTATTGAGCAGATCAACAACTGTCTACATCAGACGTTGAGAAGTACTACGCTAGGTACGAAGCACAGCTAGGGTCAAAAATGGTTAGATCAGTGGGCAGACAATGATTAGCTATATGCTAAGTTAGTAAGTAAGATGGCGCCGGTTGATTCAGAAGAAGATTTAAAATATGACTTATCACAAGATCCGGTTTTAAACAAGTCCCTAGAAACTCTTGCATGTGACATGTATTACAGATTTGGGACGATGTTATGCCATTCATCATGGGATTAATTACTTTTAATCATATTAATTTTGATCATATTAAATTTAATCGCATAATAAAAAAATGAGCGAGAAGACGCCGCAGGACAGTCCGCAGGACTCGCAGAATCCGGTCAAAGTCCCAAGTGAATGTACCACAAGTGAGTAATGTTACTAAGACTAAAAATCCTGGACGTGTTGAGGCTGGGCGTAAACTAGCTGAATGGAACAGACTGAGAAAAGCAAACCAATCAGCAAAACAAAAATTGTTAGATAGTAATACAACATCGCCGCCGCCAACAACACCAATTACAACAACACAATCACAATCAAACAATAAGATGTATCATTATGTATTGGGTGCTGCTGTTGTTGTGGGGTTTTTTAGCATACAAATACCTAACACCATACTAACAACAAAGTGCAAGCCCCCACAGTAAAAGAAGAAGAACCAGCTTCTGCAAAAAAAAGGCAACCTCCTGTGTAGACCCATTTTCTATGGAATAGTTTTTAAGAACTAGATAAAGTACAAGTTAAGAACTAATAAGTACAAGTTAAGTTAGTTATAGAAAGTACTTTTTAAGTTAAGTGCAAGTAAATTACAAGTTAAGTGTAAGTAAATATAAGTTCTTGTTAAGTACTAGTTAGGTTCTTAAGTTAAGTACTAGTTAGGTTACTTAGTTAAGTTCTTGTTAAGTTCTGTTAGGTTCTTAAGTTAAGTACAGTCAAGTCAGTCAAGTTAATCTTTTAAAGTTCTCCAATGCCTACAGCATATGAAACTCAGGATTGACGTAATTCTCTTGTTATTGTTAGAGGCTAGTGAGTTCTTGTTAAACAGCTGTTGTGTTTTTTTGCTGAAGAGTAGAGCGCACGAATAACCTTTGTGTGATAAAATATTTGTTTTAAGAGAGTTGATTGTAGTTATCGTGAGTTATAATTTTTTTGTTTTACAACTTTTTACTTTATGCTTAGACTTCTTAACTCACAGAAGGTCTGGCTAGCATCGCTGGTACATCTTCAACCGTCAAACCATCATATTCTTTGGATAACTGTCCAATTACGTTAATCCTTCATCTTTCAATCCACTTTCTTGTTCGCAGTTTGATGTAAAGGGAATCGTTTGGATAGTGCATGTGTCGTTACACCCATCAGCTCCTTTGGCACTTCTATTTTTCTAATCCTCTATTGAAGTCTTTCGTTGGGGAAGTCTAGAATAATAGATGTCAGGTGTCTGTGGTAAAGAATCTAGATTAGGGTATACAGTGGTTTAAAGTAGTCATCCGGAAATTTTGCATTGAAAATTTAGACAACTTAATACAGTAAAGCGATAAAACAACGGTTTGTTCACGTAACATCCTTTTTCTTCATCATAATGCAACCAGTCGTCGCTAAATCTTTTAAAAGTCATGATAGTTAGGTTTAGAGACCACCTTAATTGCTTGTTTTTCTTTTGTAAATAATTTACATCTTTACGTTTGTGTGTGGTTTCTATAGTTTTTGCAAAAAACAGTGTTGTCAGCAGTTTAATGAGTCTTATTCTGCCAAGCGTCAGTAGCTTGGCTTCGAAGATCAGTGTTCTTCTTGATGTATGGTATCATAAAACGTCTCTTTGGATCACAAAGTATTATTTCTGTGAACGCTCTTTGTTTCAGCCCGTGCTTTAAGTAAAACTTGAGGAGTCTGTCATGGCAGACATTATTTAGTTTTGTGGCCAAGGATTAGGCACAAGTTTAGGAGGTTCGATGGGACTCATCTTCTAATCTTTCTGCGGGTAGGGGGTATCGTTGTGGAGGATCGTGTTATTCATTGGGATATTCTAAGTCTACTTCTAAGATTAGTCCTATTGGATTATCTGGGCGTAAGCTCTGACAGCATTCCTAAACAATATTAACATATGAGGCCCTTTTATCATGTAAAGTTTCTCAGTGGAAGCGGTTCTGACTCCATGGCCCATCCATACAGATGGTTGGCGTCTAAGTACAATAGATAGGTGGCGGTTTAGTGGGATTATAATCGTCTAAAACTTGTTGTTGGGCTTGGCAGTAAGGATGTCTCGGGCCATGCTAATACCCCCCTTAGACGTCTTCCAATCTTTTTCTCGAAGTGTGGGCTAGATCAGATATTAAGTCATTTGATGTTTGTAGACTTTAAGAAAGATACAAGTAAGGCCTGGGGCCAGAGATGTTCTAATGTGATGAGGTCTAAGCTGTAATGTTTCATGCATGTAGATGTGTAGATTTTGAATGTCGGCTGCTAATTAACACTTGTCTGCCATTAGATACTGATCAAGATAATCACCCATTTTTGTTTGACAGGTAATTCGGTCAGGCCTTGTTCAGGTATGCATAGTCAGCGTCAGGTTGTCTTTGCTCTAAGACTTAGAAAAGAGAGAAAGCGCCTTTAGGGGGAGGAAGCGAGTCTTCATTCATACTATCCCATGAGTTATGTATTCAGGGGTAACACACCTTTACGCAATAAAAGATGGGTCACAAGTATGTTTAGTGATTGGAAATTCTTGTAGAGATCCGCTAATTATCAAACTTCCATCAGATGTTGGGCAGAGTCATAAAAGGATAAACATTCAGAGTAAAAGTCATGTACTTTTCTAGAGACTGTGCGAATGCTAGGTAACCCTCTTATATTCAGAAGTCACTGCTTGCTTAATAAAATGGAATGTAGCCCGTAGGTTATGAAAAGAAGTGGGTAATTTCCATTTTTCCTTAGTGGACGATTACACTTGTGTGACTCCCTCTGATTGCCCCACCAGTTTTTACAGGTAATCGTCGCCGTCTCCTTACTGCGTCACCTAATAATTCTCTGTTTGCCAAATCCAGCAGTGAGTGTGCTGAGTCTTAAGTTTTGGTCTTCAAGGGTCATAACAATGGTCTGGAGATTTAGTCGCATTGAGGCAAAAGTAATTACGAACTAGTTTATGTGTTGTAAAAATCTACTGGCTTGTATGGGGACCTCTTAAAGATCGGGTGCCGTTGTGTGGCCATCGACCTAACAACAATAAACACTAAGAACAGATCTGATGGTGGGTTAATAAGGTTGTTTTTTGTTTTGTTGAGGACCGTAGTTAGTACTGTGGCAAGATTGATTCAAAGCCGCATAAAACACGTATGGGTCTCATCCTGCAATCTGCGTCACATCTTATAAAATAATTTAGACCCTGGTTTAGGTGTGAGGAGTTTGGTTTCACAGTCTACAAATCTTTACATGAGTTCTATGGCTGGCAGCTGCTTCTATAGTAGGAATTCTAACCAAACATCTTCTACAAAGCTCTTGTTTAGCTGGATGCTTTGTAGTATAGGCTAACAGTCTGCTTATTGTTCTGATTAATACATAATGGCTCTTTGTACTATCCACAAAAGTATCAAGTCTACATGATTCTTAAGTGAATCGCCTAAAGTAGGAGCGTTGGAGAAATCCTTAGAGGGACTAGATTATCTACTACAGACCATGTGTATACGTTTACGGTGATTGGTTGTTTTGCTCTTCAAACTGAGATATACTTTCTATGCTTACTGGAAAGGTTATGTTATCAAAGTTCAGCTCTTGTTTGTGTGCTTCATAATTAGATACTCTTTCTGCGTTCTTTTTAACAGGGTGTAAATGCGCTAAAACGCACCACATAAAACACATGCTGTCAGGATTTTGTATGTTTAAGGCTGCCGTTTTAATAATAATAATAATAATGAATACTTATATATGCACCTATTCTCGGCTAGAGGCCAAGCTCTAAGCGCTTTACAATCAACTCTCGCTTACACAACGGGCTGCCTACCTGGGTAGTGCCGACTGAAGAGCTGCCAGCTGGCGCTTCATTCAGTCGTTTCCCGTGTCATCCAGTCAGTATCGTTCAATATCGATCACTCATTTTCTTTCTTCCTTCATTCTTTCCATTTCTCACGCAGGGTGCATGCTATGTGTAACGTGTCATCCATACCAACGGCCAAACTGGCCTACTCTTCCGAAAGTTGGTGATGGGATTTTACTGTGTGCAAGATGTCATGCATGCGTTCATCACACGGAACCTCGGTTTATAGTCTCATTCGAAGGACTGTATGGGAAATGGAGTCAGAACCAATGCTAACTCCAAGGGAAAAATCCCCCTGTACCGAAACGCCCTGGCGGAGGTTCGAACCCGCAACCCCAGGATCACCAAGATTGCGAGTCAGGCGCTCTACCAACTGAGCTATTCTCTTGGAAGAGGAAGGTAAGAATTGCCAACTATAGGATAGAACTTTGTTTGCCTCAATCTAATTTGAAGGACTGTTCCTTCAGACCATCCAGAACCGCGCAATTTCGCTTCTTCACTTGCATGGTTAAACTGGGAAAGCATGTAATCAGCCCATTCAGAATTAAAGTCACGATAGCTAATAACTTCTTTCTGTTTAGTTGAAACCCAAACTAGTATACTACCATCATCAGGAGTTATATATTCAATCAGAATGGCCAACAACACTTTTGCTGGCGGGTCAGTTTGAAGAGACTCTGGGATTTTAGAGATAGCATATGCTACGCTTTCCTGAACGTTCGAGGGGTTAATGATGTCCATGTCTACTTCACTAAACATATTGCTTAATTGTTTGTCACTACCTTTCACCAGTGTGCTGGCTGGCAGTTTTTCAAACTCAGACATGCTTGTGAGGCTCATTTTTTTTTAACTCAAATATTTACGTAAATTAAAAAAAAATAAATGTAAATAAAAGTAAGTAAAACGGTCTTTTATTCTTCACCCAAGCGTTGCAACACTTCAAGACACGTTAACCTTACAATAACATCTGCTAATATCCTAGCT
>JAFLJL010001089.1:0-24233 GCA_018398815.1 Conus ventricosus | reverse complement strand
TGTAATAGGCGGGTTTTGGAAAAGGGTTTTTTCGCTGGGGGGTTTTAGGAAAAGGGCTGTTTTGGATGGGCGGGAAAAGGTGAGTGTGGCTTAAGGGCTTTACGGGCTGGTTGAATTAAAAGGGGTTTTCCTTGGCGGAGGTGTGGTTTTAGGCTGTTTTTTGGAGGTAAAGGGTGGTAATAGGCTGTCTTGGTTATAGGGTCTGAGTGGTAGGAATAAGGCTGTTCTTCCTAAAGGGTTGAGGGGTGAATAAAGGGTTTTCTTTATTGGGTTACGGTGTTAAAAGGGTTTTTGGAAGGGTGATGGGTGGTGGAAAAAAGGGTTTTGGTGGCTGTGCTGGGTGGTAGGAAAAATTTCGGCCTTTGGGTGTGGATGGAGGAAAGGTTTTTGGGGCCTAGGGTGAATAAAATGGTTTGGAATAAAGGCTGTTCTCCCTTTAAATCGGGCTGAGGGGGTAGGAATGGGGGTTTTGGCCTATAGGCTGTGAGGGGTTTTGGGGAATAAGGCTTTTTTCCCAGGGCTGTGACTGGAGTGAGGAATAAAGGTTTCCTTATGGGGGTTGCGGGAGGGTGGAAAAAGGTGTTTTCCTTATCGGGCCTGGACTGGGGTAGGAATAAAGGCTGTTTCCCTCACCTTGGGGTTGGAGGGTAGGAATAAGGGTTCTTCGCCTTCCGGGGGGAGGATAAAGGTTTCTTCTTACGGGCTGTGTGGAGGGAAGGAATGTGTTTCTTCCTTACAGGCTGTGACGGAGTGGTAGGAATAAAGGCTGTTCTTCCCTTTGGGGGATGGAGGAGGAATAAAGGCTGTTCTCTCCTTCGGGGTTGACTGGAGTGGTAGGAATAAAGGGTTTTCGGCCTTAGGGCGGACTGGGGGTGGAATAAACGTTCTTTCAGGCTTATGGGTTGTAGGGGGAAATTTTCCTTAAGGGTTGTGGTAGGAAAGGTTTTTTTATAGGCTTTCTGTGAATAAAGGGTGTTCTTTTAGGTTTGGGGGGGGATAGGGTGGTATTTATTGGGGCTGTTTAAATTAAAGGCGTTTTGGTTGGATAGGCTGGGGTAAAGGCTTTTTGGGTTGAAGGGTTGAAAAGGCTGTTTGCCAAAGGGCTGTTGGGGATAAAGGCTGTTTTCTATGGGCTGGATGGGGAGGAAAGGCGGGCTTTTTGCTGGTACTGGAGTGGGTAAGGGCTTCTTTGGGGTAAGGAAATGGGGGTTAGGCTTTTTTTTCAGGGGGAGGTGGTGGAAAAAATTTTTTTTGGGGGGTTGGTGGTGGTTAAGGTTTTTTTTCCCTTAAGGTGTGCAGTGGAGGAATAGGTTTTTTTCGGGTTTGGGTGGGAGGGTGGAATAAAGGCTTTTCCCTTCCTTCAGGCTTGGGGGGATAGGTGTTTCTTTTTCGGGGTTGGATGGAGGAATGGGGTTTCTTCCTTTGGCTGGTGATGGAAAGGTTTAAAGGCTTTTTTCCTTTGGCTGTGAGGTAGGAATAAAGGTGTTCTTCTTTGGTGGGGGGGGGAAAATTGGGTTTCCTTATAGGGGTTTTGGAGGAAAGGCTGTTTTTTTAAATAGGGTTGTGACTGGAGGGGAATAAGGTTTTTCCTTATCAGGGCAGTGCTGGATGGAGGAATAAGGCTTTCTTCCTTATGGGTGAATGGAGGGAAAAATTTGGGTTTTCCTTTCGGGTGACTGGAGTGGTTGAATAAGGCTTTCCTAAAGGGCTGTGGAGTGAGATAAAGGCTGTTCTTGGCTTTTTGGGTGGACTGGATGGTGGAAAAAGGCTGTTCTTGGGCCCTTTTGGGTGTGGGAGGGGAGGAAAAAAGGCTGTTTATCGGGCTGTGCGGAAGTGGTGGGAAAAAGGCTGTTTTGGCCTTGGGTGTGATGGGGGTAGGAAAAGGTTTTTTTCAGGGCGGGAATTGGGAGTGGTGGAAAGTGTTCTTCCTATCGGGCTGGATGGGGGGGAAAGGGGTGTTTCTTGGGCTTATCGGGGTGGGAGTGGTAGGAATAAAGGTTTTTCCTTATCAGGGCTGTAGGGGTGGTGGAAAAAGATTTTTCCTTTCGGCTGTGACTGGGGGGGTAAGGAATAAAGTTTTTCCTTATGGGGAGGGGGTTGAAAGGTTTTTCTTATCAGGGCTGACGGGTGGTAGGAAAAAAATTTTTTTAAAAAAGGCTGTTTTTCCCTTTTTCAGGGCAGGGAGGGTAGAATAAAGGGTTCTTCCTTATCGGGGGCTTGGGGGAGGAAAAAGGCTGTTCTTCCTTATCAGGGTTTGACTGGAGGTAGGAATAGGGTTTCTACCTTTGGCTTGTTGATGGGTGGGGGAATAAGGCTTTTCTCCCTTTGGGGGTTGACTGGAGGGGAAAAAAAGGGTTTTCTTGGCCTTTCGGGGGATGGTAAAAATTTTCCCTTGGGGGGTTACGAGGGGTGGAATAAAGGGTTTGGCTTTCGGGGTGCTGGGTGGTAAAAAAGGCTGTTAATTGGCCCTTACGATGGTGGAGAAAGTGTTTAGGCTTTAGGGTGCTGGATGGGGGAATAAAGGCGTTTCTTTCTTCAGGGTGGGGGGGGAAAAGGTTCTTGGCCCTTAACAGGCTGTTGAGGGAGAAAGGGCTGTTTGCCTTCAGGGTGGGGAGGAGGAATTTGCTTAGGGGCTGTGAGGGGGTTGGATAAAGGTTTTTCCTTAAGGCTGTGAAGTGGTGAAAAAGGCGTTCTTCCCTTACGGGCTGTGACTGGAGTGGTGGAAAAGCTGTTCTCGCTATCAGGGGTGGTGGTAGGAATAAAGGTTTCTTTCGGCCTTACAGGGCGTGGATGGGGTAAAAAAGGTTTTCCCTTATGGGCGTGGAGTGGAGGATAGGCTTTTTCCTTTCAGGGGTAAATGGTAGAAAAGGTTTCTTGGCCTTTGGGCTGTGCGGGAGTGGTGGAATAAAGTTTTTCCTTATTCGGGTGGAAGGTGGAGGAATAAAGGCTGTTCTTCCTTATCGGGGCTGACTGGAGTGGTAGGAATAAAGGGTTTTCTTTGGGCTTGGGGGGTGGAAAAAGGTGTTCTTCCTTCCCCTGGGCGGGGTGGGGGGAAAAAGGGTTTCCTTCGGGCTGGGCGGAGGGTAGGAATAAAGGCTGTTCTTCGGTTTTTGGGGGGGAGGGTAGGAAAAAAAGGCTGTTTTCGGCCTTATGGCGGGGGGGGAGGAAAAAAAGGGCTTTTTTTTGGGTTGGAGGAGTTGGGGGAATAAAGCTTTCCCTTACGGGTGTAGGAGTGGTAGGAAAAATTTTTGGCCTTATGGGGTGGGGAGGTAGGAAAAGGCGTTCTTCGGCCTTAGGGGTTGAGTGGAGGAATAAAGGCTGTTTTTTGGTTTAGGGCTGGATGGGTGGTGGGAAAAAAGGGTTTTTGGCCTTACGGGCTTGGACGGGGTTTAAAAGGCTTTTGGGCTGGATAAAGGCTGTTCTTTTTCGGGGCGGGATAGGGTTGTAAAGGGTTTTTTAGGGTGTTTTGGGAATAAAGGGCTTTGGCTTAAGGGTGGGGGGTTAAAAAGGTTTTGGGGGGGGAAAAAGGTGTTATAGGCCCTGTTGGTATAGAGGTTTTTAAAAGGGCGTGTTAGGGGGCTTTTGGGTAAAAAGTGTTTTATAAGGTGTTTTTGGGGGGGATGGGTTTTTAATAGGCGTTTTTAGGGGGATGGAGGTGGAAAAAAGGGTTTCGGTTTAGGTGGAAAGGGTGTTTGGGGTTTTCGGTTTGGGGGGGTAAGGGTGGTAGGTTAGGGGTTTTGGTTAAGGGGTGTATTGTTTGGGGTCCTTATAGGGAAAAAAGGGTTTTTCCCTTTCATTGTGCGGGGGTAGGAAAAAGGCTTTGGGCTACGGGCCCGGGGGGGGGGAAAAGGGTGAGGCTGGTAAAAGGCTGTTCCCCGGGCTGTGAGGAAAAGGTAATAAGGCGTTCTTGGCTTTGGGTATGTTTGGTGGTAAATTAAAGGCTGTTTGGGTTATAGGTTGATGGGGTAAAAAGGTGTTCTTCTTTAGTGTTGCTGGTGGTAGGATAAAGGCTGTTCTTCCCTTCAGGTTGCTGAGGGGAAAAAAGGGTTTTTTGGCCTTTGGGTTGACTGGGGTAAGGTTTAGGGCCCTTATTCAGGGGGACTGGGTAGAATAAAGGCTGTTCTTCGGCTTATAGGGTGGTAGGGAAAAAGGTTTTCTTCCTTTCCCGGTGGGGAGTGGTAAAAAAGGGTTTTGGCCTTATAGGGTGTGACTGGAGGGGTGGAAAAATTTCCTTCGGTCGGGTGGATGGTGGTAGGAATAAAGGCTTTTTCCTTAGGGCTGTGACGGAGTGGTAGAAAAAGGGTTCTTCCCCCAGGGGTGATAGTGGTAGAAAAGGCTGTTTTGTTAAGGGTTTAGGTGGTGGGAAATAATGTTTTTGGGGTTTGGGGTGTGGTTTATGGTTTTTTTGGGGGGTTCGGATGTAGGAATAAAGGGTTTTTTTTAGGGTGGAGGAGTTATGGCTTTGGGTATGGGAAGGTGTTGGTAAGGGTTTCTAGGGGGGGAGATGGATTAAGGTGTTCCTTTTCAGGGGAATGGGAGGTAGGAATAAAGGGTTTTTTTTAGGTGTGGGAGTGGGGAAAAAGGCTGTTCTTCGGCCCTTTAAGGGTTGACTGGAGTGGAAAAAATAAAGCTTTTTGGCTTAAGGGCTGTGACTGGAGGGTAGGAAAAGGCTTTCTTTTATAGGGCTGTGACTGGAGTGGTGGAAAAAGGGTTCTTCGGCCTTACAGGGTCTGTTGAGGGGAAAAAGGGTTTCTGCCTATCGGGCTGTGGGAGGTGGAAAAAGGGGGTTCTTCGCCTTATCGGGCGGATGGAAGTGGTAGGAATAAAGGCTGTTCTTCCTTATCAGCGTTGGAGTGGTAGGAATAAAGGTGTCTTCCTTATCAGGGCTGTGACTGGATGGTAGGAATAAAGGTTTTTTCCCTTATCGGGCTGTGAGAGTGGTGGGAAAAAGGTTTTCCCGGTTTTGGGGGTGATGGAGGGGAGGAATAAGGCTTTTCGGCCTTTGGGCTGTGGGAAAAGGGAATAAGGCCTTTCCGGAATGGGGTGACGGGTGGAAGGTTTGGCTTTTGGGTTAGGGGTGGGGAAAAGGGGTTGGTTTAGGCTGGGGGGGTTGGGTTTTTGGGTTTTGGGCCCTTTACTGTGCTATGGGGTAGGGTGGTTTTAAGGGTTTTTTGGAATGGGTGTCGGCCCTTTTGGGTTGACTGGTGGTAGGAGGTAGGGTTCCCTAGGGCTGTGATGGAGTGGTGGAATAAAGGGTTCTTCGGCCCTTTGGGGGGAAAGGGTCTGGTTAAAGGCTTTGGGGGTGAATAGGGCGTTTATGAGGGTAAAAAGGCTGTTTTTTGGGGTTAAAAGGGGTGGTTTGGAATAAGTTTGGAATAGGGGATGGTTAGGAATAAGGCTGTTTTTTGGGAGTAAATAGTGGGGGTAAGGGTTTTGGCTTTAGTAGGATGGTGTTTTCCCTTTAGGTGTTATGGGGAAAAGGCGTTTTCTTTGGCTGGGGATGGTTTTTGGAAAAGGGCTTGTCTTTTTAGGTTAAAGGGGGGTAAATAAAGGTTCTCCAGGTGTGTGAGGAGGGGGAATAAAGGGTTTCCTTCAGGGGTGGACTGGAGTGGAGGAATAAAGGCTGTTCTTCGGCTTATCAGGGCGTAGGAGTTTTATAGGCCTTCGGGGTATGGGGGGGAAAAGGGTTTTCCCAAACCTTAGGAGGAGGGGGGAAAAAGGCTTTTTCGGCCTTACAGGGTTTTTTGGAGTGTTGAGGAATACTTTTTCCTTTGGTTGACAAAGGGGAAATAAAGGTGTTTGGCTTTCGGGCTTACGGGGGAAGAAAGTGTTTGGCTTTGGTTTGGGATGAGGGGAAAAAGCGTTTCGCCTTATCAGGGGTTGCCGGGATGGTGGAAAAAGCCTTTCCCCTTAGGCTTTTGCTAGGGTTAGGGTAAATAAAGGCTTTTCCGGCCTTTAGGGCTTGACTGGGTGGTAGGAATAAGGGCGTCTTCGGTTTTAAGGGTGGGGGAGGGAGTAAAAAGCTGATTTTCTTAAGGGCTGGGGTTGGTTTTTAGGCTGTTTTTGGATGGGGATAGGGTTGGTTAATTTTGTCGTATCTTGGTTGGCTGTTAAAAGGGTTTAGGGTTTTTGGGGTATGGTGGGTAAAGGTTTTCCATAAGGGGTGCGGGTGGTAGGGTAAGGTTTTTTTCTTTGGTGAGGGTGGAGGAAAAGGCTGTTCCCTTTTGGGGGGGACTGGGGTAAATAAGCTTTTTCCCCTTTTAGGGTGGACTGAGTGGTGGAATAGGCTGTTCGGTTCAGAAAAGGTTAAAAGGGCTTTTCTTTAGAATAAGGTTTTCCCTTAGGGGTGATGGGGTTTAATAACCCTTTCTCCTTATCAGGGCTGTGACTGAAGGTGGAATAAAGGGTTCTTTTCGGGCTTTGGAAGGTGGGATAAAAGGGTTTCCTTTAGGGTTGTGGTAAGGGTTAAATGGTTCAGGCTTTGGTTAAGGGTGTTTGGAAAAAAGGGTTCTTTTTGGCGAGGGGGGGGAAAAAAGGGTTTCGGTTTTTGGGTGTAGGGTGGTAGGAAAAGCTGTTCTTCCTTACGGGGTGACGGGTTGGAAATAAAGGTGCTGTTTCGGGTTTGGTTAGGTGGTAGGAATAAGGCTTTGGGTTTTTGGGTTGGGGGTGGGTGGCTTTTTCCTTGGGAGGAGGGGGAGAAAAAAGGCTGTTTTCTTTCGGGCTTGTGGGAGTGGGGATGGGTGGGTTTATAGGGCTGTTTTGGTAGGTTTCCTAAGGGGAAAGGTGTTTGGAATAAGGGTTTTTGGGTGGGGGAATAAAGGCGTTTTCCCTTTAATCGTGACGGATTTGGTAGGAATAATTTTTTCCCTTTTTGGGGTCTGGAGTGGTGGGAAAAGGCTGTTTTTCCTTTTGGGCTGTGACTGGAGTGGGTAAAAAAAGGGTTGTTCTTCCTTATCAGGGGTTAAGGGGAGGTAAAAGGGTTTTCCTTCGGGGTTGAGGAAGGTAGGTAAATGTGTCTAGGGTTGGTGAGGGTGGTAGGAAAAAAGGGTTTTCCTTTAGGGTGTAAATGGAGTGGGAAAAAGGGTTTTTCCTTTAGGGTTGTTAAATGAAAGGGCGTTTTTTTTGGGTGGGGGGGTTTGGGAATAAATTGGCCTTTGGGGGGAGGGTTTGGAATAAGGGTTTTCCCTTGGGGCGGAGTTTGTAAAATAAGGCTGTTTTCCTTAAGGGGTGAGGTGTAAAATTAAAGGTTAGGGTGGGTGGTTAATTAAAGGGTCTTCGGCCGGGTTGGTGGTGGGGAATTGGGTGTGCTTATTGGCTTCCTGAGGGGGAATAGGTTTTTTGGCCTTTCAGGGCTGTGTGGGGGGGAAAAAGGCGTTTTCTTCATCAGGGGGACTGGGTGGTAGGAAAAAGGCTGTTTTTCCCTTTCAGGGCTGGACTGAGGGGGGAAATAAAGGTTTCCCTTTAGGGATGATTGGAGGAATAAAGGTGTTTTTCCCTTTCGGCGGGTGGGGTGGAAATAAAGGGTTCTTCCTTATCAGGGCTTGGGAGGGTAGGAATAAAGGCTGTTCTTCCTTATCAGGGCTGTGATGGAGTGGTAGGAAAAAAGGGGTTTTATTAAGGGTGTGACGGGGTGGTGGAATAAAGGGTTTTCCCTTCCCTTTGGGGTGGGGGGGAGGAATAAAGGCTTTCTTCCTTACGGGTGTGACTGGAAGGGTGGAATAAAGGCTGTTCTTTTCGGGTGGTGAGTGGTAGAAAAAGGTGTTTTTCCTTACAGGGGTTTGAGGGTGGTAGGAAAAAAGGGTTTTCCCTTCAGGGCTTGACGGGTGGTAGGAATAAAGGTCTTGTCTGGTTGTTTTTGTAGGAAGGTGTTAAGGGCTGTAGTGGTTAAGGGGTTTAGGGGGAGGAGTGGGATGGGGTTTTTGGCTGGAAAAGCTGTTGGTAATAAAGCTGTTTCGGGTTTTGGGAGGGTGGGGGGGTTAAAGGTTTGGTTTTCGGCTTAGGGGTGTGGGGTAAAATTAAGGTGTTTTATTTGGCTGTAGGTTTTTTAGGTTAAAGGCTTTTTTCGGCCTTACGGCGGGGGTGGTAAAAGGGTTTCGGGTTAAGGGGTGGTTGGAAAAGGTGTTTGGTTGGCAGGGGGGTTTGGGTTTATTTTTTGGTTTTGGGTTTGAGTGGGGGAATAAAAGCTGTTCTTTCAGGGCGGGAAATGGGTTAGGTTTTTGGCTTGGGGGGAAAGGCGATTTTAGGCTGAAAGGGGTTTAGGCTTTCTGGCTTGGGTAGGAGGAAAAAGGTTTCCTTTAGGGTTTTGGGAGTGGGGAAAAGGGTGTTCCTTATAGGGCTGTGTGAGTGGTAGGAAAAGGGTTTTCTTAAGGGTTTGGGGTTTGGGAAAAAAGGCTTGTCTTACGGTTAAGGGACTGGTGGTAGGAAAAAGGTGTTTTTCCCTTATAGGTGTGCGGAGTGGGAGAAAAAGGTGTTTTCCCTTGGGTTTGTGGGGTGGTAGGAAAAAAAGCGTTCTTCCTTTGGGCTGGACTGGAGTGGTAGAAAAAGGGCTTTTCCCCTTTGTGTGGAGGGTAGGAATAGGGGGTTTTAGGGGGATGGAGGGTTTGGAATAAAGGCTTTTTCTTTAGGCTGTGACTGGGGTAGAAAAAAGGTTTCCCTTTCAGGGCTGGTTTGGAAAGGAAGGAAAAGGCTGTCTTTCTTAGGTGGGCTGAGTGGTGGGGAATAAAGGCGTTTCTCCCTTGCTGATGGAGGGGTGGGTTTAAGGTGTTCTTCTTCGGTTTTGGCGGGATGGTGGATGAAGGAAAAGGCTGTTTGGCCTTAGGGCTGGGAGTGGAGAATAAGGCTTTCCTTATTGGGGGAGGGTGGTAAGGCTTTTTCCCTTATCGGTTTTTGGTGGTTTGGTAGGAAAAAGGCGTTCTTCGCCTTATCGGGGTGATGGAATAGGAATAAAGGCGTTCCCTTTACGGGGGGTGGGTGGTAGGAATAAGGCTGTTCTTTTAAGGGTTAGGAGGAAAAAGGGTTTTTGGCCTTTCTTTCAGGCGGAGGAGTGGGGAAAAAGGTTTCTCGGCCTTATCGGGCTAAATGGAGTGGGAATATTTTTGCCTTATCATGCTGGGGGGAAAAAGGTTTTCTTGGCGGTGGGGTGGAGTGGTAGGTGGTTTTTCTTTCGGGCTTAAAGGGGCTGAGGTTTTAGGCTTTTGGGTTTAGTGGGTGGAAAAAGGTTTATGGGGGTGTCTGGTTGGAAAGGGTTAACAGGGTGGATAAGGTTTTAAAAGCCTTCGGCCTTAGGGGTAGGGGTTTTGGGTAAAGGCTTTCTTGGCCTTACGGGTGTGGGGGTTTGGGGAAAAGGCTTGTTCCTTAGGGCTGTGCCCGGGGGAAAAAAGGCTTTTCCCTTAGGGTGGGGGAAAAGGAGGTCGGTTCTTTTTCGGGTCTGGGGGTGGTAAAGGTTGTTCTTCGGCTTATGGGGTTAGGAGGTAAGGGGGTGGTTTTCTTCCAAAAGGGGTGGGGGGTTAGGGTAAAGGGGGGTTTTGTTTTGGCGGGTTTTGGGGAAAAAAGGGTGTCTTTTCAGGGTGTGAGGGTGGTAGGAATAAAGGCTGTTTTTGCTTGGTTGGAGTGGTAGGATAAAGGCTTTTTTTTGGGGTTAGGAGTGGGGATGGTTTTCCTTTGCTTTAGGGCTTAGGGGTTGATAAGGTGTTTTGGTTGGGGTGTATTTTGGGTAAGGGGCTGTTAGGGTAGGGTTTTGGGGGCTTGACTGGGGTGAATAGGGTTTGCCTAGGGTGGAGGGAAAAGGTTTTTGGGTTTCGGGCTTATGGGTGTAAAAAAAGGTTTTCTTCGGTGGTAGTGTGGGTAAGGGGGTTCGGGGCTTAAGGGCTGTGACGTGGGGTGGAAAAAAAAGGGGTTTCTGCCGGGGTTGGATGTGGTAAAAGGCTTTTCTCTCCTTATCAGGGTCGGTAGGTAAGGGTGGAAATAATTTGGTGGCTTAGGGGGTTGGTGTGGTAGCTGTTTAAGGGGTAGGGTTGAAAAATTACTTGGCCTGAGGGTGTGATGGGTGTGGAATCAGGGTTTTGGCTTAAGGTGGTTAGGGGAGGGGGTGGGTGATTAATAAGGCTTAGGCTTGGTGAGGATAAGGTTTTTTCTGTTGGGCCTTAGGGGGGAAATAAAGGGTTTTTCCTCGGCTTGCGGTTTGGGGAAAAAGGTTTTTTGGCCAAAAAGGCTTTGCTGGTGGTGGAATAAGGTTTTGGGGGAATAGGCTGGGGGTTAAAAAAGGGGTTGGTTTCAGGCTGGTGCAAAGGGATGGGGGGTTTTCTCTTAGTGTTTTTGGAAAAAGGCGGGCTTTTAAGCAGTGCTGGAGTGGTGGGAATAAAGGCTTTTTCCCTTTATGGAGGGCTGTGTGGGGTGGGAAAAGGCTGTTGGGCCTTATAGGGTAAAGTGGAATGGGTTTTTGGCCTTTACAGGGTTTGGGGGGGGGTAGGAAAAGGTTTCTTCCTTTGGGGGGAGGAGGGGTAAAAAAGGCTGTTCTTCTTATCGGGGCTGGACGGAGTGGTGGAAAAAGGCTGTTCTTCGCTTACGGGCTGTGACTGGAGTGGTAGGAATAAAGGCTGTTTTGGGCCCTTACAGGGTGGATGGAGTGGTGGAATAAAGGTTTTTTTCCTTTCAGGCGTGACTGGAGTGGTAGAAAAAGGCTGTTTTCCCCTTATAGGGCTGTGAAGTGGTAAAAAAGGCTGTTTTCCGTTTAAAGGGCGGTGGACTGGAGGGAAAAAAGGCGTTTTCGGCCTTATAGGGCTAGAAAGGGTGGTAGAATAAAGGCTGTTGCCTTATAGGCGGGGAGGGGTGGATAAAGGGTTCCCCTTTAGGGGGTGGTGTGGAATAAAGGTTTTCCGGCCTTGGGCTGGGGAAAGGGTTGAGGTAAGGTTGCCTTAAGGGTGTACGGGTTGGAGTGAAAGGTTTGGCCTTAAAGGGCTGTGTGGAGGGTAGGAATAAGGTTTCTTCCGGCCTTATAGGGTTACGGGGGGAAAAGGCGTTTCTTCCTTTACCGGGCTGTGCTGAGTGGTAGGAAAAAGGCTGTTTTCCTTTGGGGGGATGGTGGAATAAAGGGTTTTTCCTTATCGGGTGTGAAGGGTGGGGGAAAAAGGGTTTCCCCTTTCAGCTGGATGGGTGGAAGGAATGGGTTTTTCCTTTCGGCTTAGGGTGTGACGGAGTGGAGGTAAAGGCTTTTTTCCCCTTTTTAAAACGGTGGGGGAGGAATAAAAGGGTTTTCCCTTTCGGGCCCTTGGGGGTGGAAAAAAGGCTGTTTTCGGCCTTATCAGGGCTGTGATGGATGGTTGGATAAAGGCTGTTTTTCCTTATCAGGGCTGTGGGAGTGGTAGGAAAAAGGCTGTCTTCGGGTAGGGGGGTGGAAAGGTGTTCTTCGGCCTTATCAGGGTGGGGGGGAAAAATTTTTCCCTTATCAGGGGGACTGGATGGAGGGAATAAAGGCTTGTTCTTGGCCTTCGGGTGTGCTGGAGGGTAGAAAAGGTCTCTTTTCAGGGCTGTGGGGAGGGGGAAATAAAGGCTGTTCTTGGCCTTTCAGGGTGTGTGGAGTGGTAGGAATAAAGGCTGTTTTCCCTTATCGGGCTGTGAGGAGTGGGGAAAAAGGCTTTTTTTTCGGCTTGGCTGGAGGGGGAAAAAAGGCTTTGCCTTCGGCTTGGGCGTGGGAGGTAGGTAAAGGGTTTTCCCAGTGTGGAGGGGAAATAAAGGAAAAAGGCCCTTTCGGCCCTTATGGGGGGGTGAAAAGGGTTTTTTTCAGGGCCTGTAAGGGTGTAGGATAAAGGTTTTGGCCTTCGGGTGAGCGGGAGGTAAAAAGCGTTATCAGGGCTTGGACTGAGGGGAAGGGTGTTCTAAGCGGGTGGGGGAAAAGGGGTTTTTTTGGGGTTTGGTTGGGAAGGGTTACTGGTGTTGGGGAAAGGCTTTTAGGGGGTTTTTTTATGGGATTTGATGGTTGGGAAAAAGGCTTTTCGGCTTGCAGTGGGGGTGTAGGAAGAAAGGGGGTTTGCTACGGGTTTGAGGTTAAATAAGGTGTTTTTTCGGTTTGTAGGGGTTTGGAATAAGGCGTTCTTGGCCTTATCAGGGGGGGAGTGGTAGGAATAAAGGTTATTGGCATGGCTAATGGTAGGAAAAAGGGTGTTCTTGGCCTTATCAGGGCTGTTGACTGGAGTGGAGAATAAAGGGTTTCTTGGGCCTTACGGGAGGATGAGTGGTAAAAAAAAGGCTGTTTTTTTTGGGGTGAGGGTGGTAGGATTAAACTTGGCTTTTGGGGGAAAGGGTGAAATAAAGGGTTTGGTTAGGGGGCTGTTTGGTAAAGGGCTTGTTGGGCTGAAGGGGTAGGAAAAAAGGGTGTTCTCTTATCGGGCTAAGGGGGGAAATGGTTGGGCCTTATGGGCTGTGACTAGGGGGTTTAAAGCTTTTTTTTGGGGCTTGGGTGAGGATGGGATAGGCTTTTTCCTTCGGGGCGGAGGGGTAGGAATAAGGTTTTCTTCGGCTTATCAGGCTGTGAGGAGGGGGGAATGTTTTTGGGCTTTCCGGGTTGATGGATGGTGGTAAGGTTTCTTGGGTTAGGTTAAAGGGCTGTTTGGATTAAAGGCTGTTTAAGGCTTATAGGGCTGTTCCCCAAGGCCCCAAAGGGTGCTTTTAAGGGCGTGTGGGGTAGGAAAAGGCTGGTTTTTTCCGGGTGAGGGGGAAAAAGGGGTTTTCCCTTAAGGGCTTGATTGGTGGAAGGTTGGCTTTGGGTTAGGGAGGGGTTTTAAAAGGGTTTCTGCTTGGGGGGAAAAAAGGGTTTTCGGCCTATCAGGGCTGTGATGGGGAGAAAGGGTTTGGGATAAGGGCTTTAGGGGGGGGTTACATTTTCTGGGCTGTGACGGAGTGTTGGGGTTTCTTGTTGGCTAGGGTTTCTGATTTTATAGGGCTGGACTATGGTGTAGGAAATGGTCGGTTAGGGGTGGGGGGGGTTTAAAGGGCTTCTGGGCTGTAGGATTGGTTAAAAAAGGCTTTTTTGGGGGCCCTTACGGGGGGTGGTAGGAAATAAGGCTTGTTCTTCCCAAAGGGTGTGACTGGGTGGTAGAAAAAAGGCTTTTTGGCCTTATCGGGGGTGGAAAAAAGGAGATTACTTTTTCGGCTGTGACTGAGGTGGTAGAAAAAGGGTTTTTTTCCCTTAGGTGGTGATGGGGGTAGGAAAAAGGCTGTTCTTGGTTTACGGGCTATAGGGGGGAAAAGGCTGTATTGGCCCTTATTTGGTGGTAGGATAAGGGGGTAAATTTTTCCTTTAGGTGGAAAAGGTGGTAATTTGCTTTTCGGTTGGGGGGGGGGGTGGAAAGGGTTTCCAAAGGGGGGGAAAATGGTTGGTGGTTTTTTCCGGCTTTGGGACGGAGGAGTGGGGGAAATTTAAAGGCTGTTCGGGTTTGGGGTTGGGGGGGTTTTTTTTAAGGCTGTGATTTTATGGGGAGGCTGTTTGGCTTAATGTTTAATGGGGAAGGGGGGTGTTTGGCCTTTTAAGGGCTGGACGGAGGTAGGAATAAGGGTTCTTCGGCCTTAGGGCGGGGGGAGTGGTAGAATAAAAGGTGTTCTTCCTTTCGGCTGTGAGGAGGGTAGGAATAAAGGCTTTTTTCCCGGGGCTGGGAAAAGTTAGGAAAAGTGGCCTTTACGGGTGGGGGGAAAGAATAAAGGTGTTTTTCCTTATGGGTGTGGGTGGAAGAAAGAAGTTTCTTCCCTTTTTGGCGGTGGGGGAGGAATAAAGGCGTTCTTCCTTATGGCGTAGGAGGGTGGAATAAGGTTTTTCTTCGGTTTATCAGGGCTGTTGGAAAAAAAGGGGTTAAAGGCTTGGGGGGAAGGGGGTTGAACCTTTGGTGTAAGGTGATAGGGTGTTCTTGGGCCTTCGGGGGGGACTGGAGTGGGAATAAAGGGTTTTTCGGCCTTATGGGCTGTGACTGGAGTGGTAGAATAAAAACCCGGCCTTTCAGGCTTGACGGGAGTGGTAGGAAAAACGGGTTTGGTTTTTTGGGTTTGGTAAGGAATAAGGCTGTTCTTGGCCTTTTAAGGTGGAGGAGTGGGTTAAGCGTTCTTCGGCTTAAGGGGTGTGATTTGGAATAAAGGCTGTTTGGGCTAGGGTTAAAGTGTAGGAATAAGGCTGTTCTTTTTTGGGTTAGGAGTGAGGAATAAAGGCTTTCCCTTTAAGGGTGGGGGAAAAAGGGGGTTTTTAAAGGCTGTTCTTGAAACAGGGTTTTTCTGGTTTAGGTTACGAGTCCAAAAAAGGCTGTTTTGGTTGGTTGATAGGGGGATAAGGGTTTTTGGGTTTTAAAGGCTGATGGGGGGGGAAAAAGGGGGTGGTTTTTTTGGGGTTACGGGTGTGATGGTTAAGGTTTAAGGTTTCCTTTAGGGGTAAAATGGGTTTTTTGGGCTTTCAGGGCCTTACGGGGTGAAATGGGGGGAAAAAGGCTTCTGGGGATGGGAGTGTACGGGGTGAAGGGTGAAATATAAGGTGTTAAGGTTGGCTGTTTGGGTAGGGCGGGGTTAAATTAAAGGTGCTTTGGGTGGGGGGTTTTTGGGGGGGTTTCTTGCTAAGGGTTAGGGTGTAAGGTGTTGTTAGGGTCCGGGTTTGGTAAAGGGTTTCTTGGGAGTGTTTTGGTTTTTGGGTTGGGTGTGGGGAAAGGGTTTTTCCTTAGGGTGAGGAGTGGTAAAAAGGCTTTCGGCCTTACGGGGGGGTGGAGTGGTAGGAAAAAGGCTGTCTTCTTATAGGGCGTGGGGAAAAAAAGGGTGGTTAAGGCGTCTTGGGTTGGGGAATAAAGGGTGTTTAAAGGGGGAAAAAAGGGGTTTGGTAAGGCGTCTTGTTTAGGTTTGGGCGTTAGAAAACGGCCGGCTTAAGGGGGGAAAAGGGGTTTTGGATAAAGGGTTCGGTTAGGAAAAAAGGGTTTTGGAAAAAAGGCTGTCCAGGGGGAAAGGTGTGGAAAAAGGGGGGCTTTGGGTGGTAAAAGGTGGAAAAAGGGTTAAAAGGGCTGTTTGGTGGGTTGGGGTGGTGGTATAAAGGGCTGGGGGGGGCCCAGTTTTGTTGGTAAGGGTGTGGTATGCTTACGGGTGGTGAAAAGGGGTGTTGGTTTTGGTTAAGGGTTGGTTGTTTGGGGTTAGCGTTTTGCTTTAGGGGGGTTGTGGAGGAAAAGGCTGTTCTTCGTTTAGGGTGATGTGGTGGAATAAGGGCTTTCGGTTTGGGTTAGGGGGGTGGAATAAAGGGTTTTTCCTTTGGGGTGACTGGTGTAAAAAGGCGTACGTTCAAGGGTTGGTTTTGGGTGGATAGGGCCCTAACAGGGGTGTATGTAAAAGGGTTCTTGGCTTATCAGGGCTGACTGGTTGGAAAAAGGCTGTTTTTTAGGTTTTAATGCGTGGGATAGGGTTTGGCTTTAGTGGTGGATGGAGGAAAAAGGCTTTCGCCTTATCGGTGTAGGGAGTGGAGGAATAAAGGTTTTTCGGCCTTTCAGGGCTTGATTGGGAGGGGAGGAATAAGGCGTCTCCTTACGGCTGTGGAGGGGAAAAGGTGTTTTCCCTTACAGGGGGGGAAGGGGAGGAATAAAGGCCTTTTATGGGCTTGGGGTGGTAGGAATAAGGTTTTCTTTCAGGGCCCTTGTTGGTGTAGGAAAAAGTGTTCTGGCCTTATCAGGGTGGACGGGAAAGTGGTAGGAAAAAGGTTTTCTTCGGCCTTTCGGGCTGGGAGTGGTAGGAAAAAGGTTTTCGCCTTTCGGTGCTGGGGGGGAAAGGTTTTTTTTTTCGGGGTTGGATGGTGGGAATAAAGGTTTCTTCCTTATCAGGGGGGTTGGAGTGGGAAAAAAGGGTTTTTCCCGTTTGGGGGGTTGAAGGGGTAGGAATAAAGCTTTTCTTCCTTATCGGGCTGTCTGGAGTGGTAGGAATAAAGGGTTTTCGCCTTATGGGGGGTTGGGGGGGGAGAAAGGTGTTCTTCCTTATCAGGGTGTACTGGAGTGGTGGAATAAATGTTTCCTTATCAGGGGGGGTGGAGGAAAAAAGGGTGTTTTCTTTGGGGGTGTGGGAAATAGGGTTTGGCCTTATCGGTGTGACTGGAGTGGGGAGAAAGGTTTTCTTATCGGGTGGGGGAGGAAAAAAGGGGTTTCCCCTATGGGGGTGGAGGGGGAAAAAGGTTCTTCCTGGGCTGTGACGGATGGTAGGAAAAAAGGGGGTTTTTCCCCTTTCAGGGCTGTGACTGGAGTGGGGAATAAGGTTGTTTTTCCTCAGGGCTGTGACGGAGTGGGGAATAAATTTTTCCTTTCGGCTGGGGGGAAAAAGGTTTTCCCCCTTAGGGGTTTTTGGGGAATTAAAAGGTTTTCCCTTTTGGCTTGAGGGAGTGGAGGATAAAGGGTTTTTGTAAGGCTGTGACTGGTGGTGGAATGGCTGTTTAGGGTGAAAGTGTAAAGGCTGTTTGGATTAAGGTTTGCCGGGGTGGAAAGGAGTGTTAAGGCTGGGTTTTTGGGAGTGTAGGAATAAAGGTTTTTTAAGGGTTGACTGGAGGTGGCGGGGTGGGGCCTTTTTGGGGTGTGACTGGGGTGGAAAAGTGTTTTCCCTTTCGTGATGAGGGTGGAAAAATGTTTCGTTAAGGGGGGTTGGGAGGTGGAATAAAGGCTGTTCTTTTACAGGGCTGTGGGTTTGGAAAGGGGTTTCATTGGGTGTGACTGGAGTGGTAGAAAAAGGCTGTTCTTCGGCCTTATCAGGGTGTAGGGGGGAATAAAGGCTTTGGGCCTTAAGGGTGAGGAGGGGGGAAAAAGGCTGTTCTTTTATGGGGTTGAGTGGTGGAAAAAGGGTTTGGTTCGGGTTTGGGTGTGGTGGAAAAAAAGGCTTTTCTTGGTTTTAAGGCGGTGGGGGTGGGATGTGGGGGCGGTGCGGGGTTGGGTGGTGGGAAATAAGGTTTTTCCTTAAAAGGGTTTTGGTTAGGAATAAAGGGTTTTTTTAGGGGTCGGGGAGGGTAGGAATGGCTGTTCCGGTTAAGGGTTGGAAGGGCTTTTTTTAGGGGACGGGTTAGGTAAGGCTGTTTGGCCCTTTAAAGGGGGCCCTGTGGAGGGGGAAAAAAGGTTTCCCCCGGGGTAGAAGGGGTTGGAAAAAGGTTTTCTCCTTAAGGGCTGTGGGTTGGTTAAAGGGTTGTTTCGGTTTCGGGGTGTATGGGTGGGGAATAAGGCTGTTCTTGCATCGGGTGTGGGAATGAGGGAAAGGGTTTTCGTTTTAAGGGTTTGGGGAGAGTGTAGAAAAAAGGGGCTGTTCTTCGGTTTAAAGGGGCTGTTTGGGGGTTTAGAAAAATTTTCGGATTGTGAAGGGAAAAGGTGTTCTTGCCTTGGGTGGGGGATGTGGAATAAGGTGTCGGCCTTCGGGGCTGTGGGGGTGGAAAAAGGCTTTTTCCTTATTCAGGGTGGTGTGGAGGTGGATAAGCGTCCTTCCTAGGGGGGTGGAGGGAGGAATAAAGGGTTCTTGCCTTGGGCTTGACTGGAGGGTGGGAAAAAGGTGTTTTTCCCTTATCAGGGCTTGACGGGGAGTGGTAGGAATAAAGGCTGTTCCCCTTATCAGGGCTGTGATGGGGGAGGAAAAAGGCTTCTTGGCCTTATCAGGGCTTTTGGGAGTGGTGGAATAAAGGGTTCTTGGCCTTTCTGTGTGAGGGAAGGAGGAAAAGGTTTTCCTTTACGGGGCTGTATGGGTGGTGGAATAAAGGCTGTTTTCGGTTTCTGGGGGGAAAAAGGGGTTGGAAGGCGTTGACTGGGCCTAGGGGGTTGGGGAATAAAAGGTGTTCTGGCCTTATGGGGTTGATAGTGTTGGAATAAAGGGGTTTTCTTAAAGGGGCTGTTGGAAATGGTGGTGGAAAAGGCTGTTCTTCCCCTTTCCTGGTGGGGAGGGGGAGAATTAAGGGTTTCCTTTCAGGGTTGAGGAGTGGTGAATAAGGTGTTTTCCCTTTCGGCGGGGGAGGGAATAAAGGCTGTCTTCCCTTATCAGGGCTGACGGAGTTTGGAATAAAGGTGTCTTCTTGCTTCAGGGCTGGGGGAGGGTAGGAATAAAGGCGTCTTCCCTTAGGGTTGAGAGTGGTAGGAAAAAGGCTGTTCTCCAACGGGAGGACTGGAGTGGGAATAAAGCAGGTTTCCAGGGGTGACTGGAGTGGTAGGAAAAAGCTGTTCTTCGCTTTTTAGTGGGGGGGATAAAGGCGTTTTTCCTTATCGGGGTGTGCTGGGTGGAGGAATAAGGTTCTTGCTTACAGGGTATGGAGTGGTAGGAAAAAGATTTTGGTAAGGGGCTGTGGGGGGAATAAGGCTGTTTCGGCCTTATCAGGGCTGGGGTGGTGGAATAAAGGCTGTTTTGGCTAGGGTGGTAGAAAAAGGCTTGTTTTGGGCCCTTTAATGGGTTGACGGGGTAAAGGATTGTTAAAGGTTTCTTTGGGGGTTAGGGGGGTGGGTAAGGGTTTTTCGGTTTTGGGGGTTGCGGTGGAAGGAAGAAGGGCCCTTGGTTAAGGGGGTTGGGGGGAAAAGGGTTTACCTTTTGGGAAAGGCTGGGTGGTAGGATAAGGCTGTTCTGTTATAGGGTTTATTGGTTGGAAAAAAAGGGTTTTTGCGTTACAGGGCTGTGTGGGTGGTAGGAATAAAGGGTTCTTGGGTTAAAGGGGTTGACGGAGTGGGTGGAATAAAGGCGTTCTTCCTTATCTGGGGAGTGGTAGGAAAAAACTGTTTTCGGCCTTTGGGTGACTGGAGGGAAAAAAGGGTTCTTCGGCCTTATCAGGGCTGGAGATGGTGGAATAAAGGGTTTCTTGCCTTATCGGGCTGTGGGGTGAAGGATAAATTTATCTGGCTTATGGGGTGGGAGTGGTGGATAAGGTTCCTTTTTAAGGGGTGTAGGAAATGGTAAATAAGGCTGTTCTTTTTGGGGGACGGGGAATATAGGATTTTGGGTTGTTTTGGGGAAAGAGGGTAAAGCTGTTCTTCCTTACAGGGCTGGAGGAGGTAGGAAAAGGCGTTCTTCCTACAGGGGGGTGGTAGGAATAAAGGTTTTCTTCCTTACGGGCTGTGAGGAGTGGTGGGAAAAAGTGTTTTTTTTAGGTTGTGGAGGGTGGAAAAAAGGGTGTCGGCTTATCGGGCTGTGAGGGGGGGGGATAAAGGTGTTTGGGCCCTTCAGGCTGGATGGATGGAGGAATAAATTAACCTTTCGGGTTAGGGTGGGGTAGGTTTTCTTCGGTTTAGGGTTTGGGCTGGAGTGGAGGAATAAAGGCTTTTGGTTTAAAGGCGGGACTGGAGTGGTAGGAAAAAGGTTTGTTCTTCCTTATCAGGGCATTGGGAGTGGTAGGAAAAGGCTTTTTCCCCCTTATCAGGGTGGGGGAGTGGTAGGATAAAGGCTGTCCCTTATCAGGGTGGACGGAGGGGGAAAAAAAAGGCTTTCTTCCTTATCGGGCTGTGAGGAGTGGTAGGAATAAAGGCTGTTTTTCCTTATCGGGCTGGGAGTAAAGGAAAAAGGCTGTTTCTTCCTATCAGGGCTGTGACGGTTGGGAAAAAGGTGTTTTCGGCTTTGGGCTGTGTGGATGGTAGGATAAAGGCTGTTCTCCTTAGGGCTGTGGAGTGGTGAAAAAGGTTTCTTCCTACCCAGGGTGGGATGGTAAAAGGGTGTCCTGGGGCTTGGGGTGGTGGAAAAAAAGGGTTTTTTGGGTTTGGGAGGGTGTTGGTTTGTTTTCCAGGGTGGTGGAGGGTGAAAAGGCGTCCTTCCCTTATCAGGGTGTGAGGAGTGGTAGGAGAAGTGTTTTCCTTTTCAGGGGTGTTGGTGGGGAATAAAGGCTTCTTCCTTTATCCTTGGGCTGGAGGAGGAAAAAGGGGTTTCTTCGGCCTTTAAAGGGTGGAGGGTGGTAGGAAAAAGGCTTTTTCCTTATCGGGCTATGGAGGGAAAGGTAAAAAAACTTTTTCCGTTAGGTTTAAAGGTTTGGTAACAGGCTGTCTTTGGGTGGGGTGGGGGGGCCAAAGGGGGCTTGGGGGTTAGGAAAAGTGTTTAAGGGGTTTTGGGATTAAGGGTTTTCGGGGTTAGGGTTTCTGTTTAGGGGGAAAGGTGTGGAAAAAGGGTTTGGCTGATGGGGAAAAGGCGTGGTAAAGGTTTGGGGGGATGGTTTTTGGAAATAGGCTTTTTGGAAAAAGGTGCTTTGGGTAGGTTGGGTAAGGGGTTGGCGTTTCGGTAAGGCTGTTAGAAAAAAGGGTGTTTTGGCTTAAGGGCTGTGCGGTGGTGGAATAAGGGTTTCTTTCTGGGCTGATGGGGTGTAGGGTTTTGGCTTAGGCTTGTGCGGAGTGGTAGGATAAAGGCTGTTTTCGTTTTCCGGTTGGCTGGAGGGGGAAAAAAGTGTTCTTTATTCGGGCTGGAGGGTGAAATAAGGCTTTCTTGTTTAGGGCTGTGTGAGGTGGAAAAGGCTTTTTCCCTTATCGGGGTGAGGGAGTGGAAAAAGGCTGTTTTCTTATCAGGGCTGTGACGGAGGGTGGATAAAGGTGTTCTTCCCTTTAGGTGGGAGGATGGTAGGAATAGTGTTTGGGCCCTTACAGGGCTTGTGGGGTGAATAAAGGCGTTTCCCCTTTCCATGGCTGGACTGGGTGGGGAAATAAAGGTGTTTCCCTTTGGGCTGGAGGAGTGGTAGGAAAAAAGGGTGTTCCTTATGGCTGTGGGGGTTTAGGAAAAAAGGGTTTTCTTCGCTTGGGTGTGATGGAGTGAGGAAAAGGTTCTTGGGCCTTATCAGGGCTGTGAGGAGTGGTGGAATAAGGGTTTTTTCCTCGGGCTGTGCGGGTGGTGGAAAAAGGCTGTTTTGCCTTATCGGGGCTGTGCTGGATGGAAGGAATAAGGCTGTTTCCTTATTCGGGCTGTACTGGGGGTAGGAATAAAGGTCTTTTTTTGGGGTTGGAGGGTGGAAAAAGGTTTTTTCAGGTGTGGAGGGGGGAATAAAGGGTTTTCTTAAGGTTTGGGCTGGAGTGGTAAAAAAGGGTTTTCCCTTATGGGCTGTGAGGGGGGTGGAAAAACCTTTTCGGGCTTTGGGTGTATGGATAAAGGAAAATTTTGTTCTTCGGCTTATGGGGTTGGGAAAAGGTGTAAAGGTTTTGTTTAGGGGGACGAGGGTAAAAAAGGGCTGTTTTGGGTTAAGGCTGGCGGGTTTGGGGATGGGTGTTTAGGTTGGTGGATAGGGGGAATCGGGTTTTTTGGGATAGGGCTGTTGGGTGGAAAAGGCGTTTTTCCCTTACGGGCTTTGTGGTTAGGAATAAAGGGTTTGCCTTATAGGGTGGACTGGAGGGGTTAGGAATAAGGTGTTTGGCTTAAGGGCTGTCGGGTGGGGGAAATAAAGGGTTTTGGCCTTTCGGGGGGCCTGGATGGTAGGAAAAGGGTTTTTCCTTATCAGGGCTGTGATGGAGTGGGGGAATAAGGTTTTGCCTTATCAGGCTGTGACTGGAGTGGGGGAAAAGGTGTTCTTCCGGGGCTTGGGAGGGTAGGAATAAAGGTTTCTTTTTTTCGGCTTTAGGGGGGTGGTTTAAATTTTTTTCCCTTTATGGGTTAGGGTGAGGAAAAAGGCTGTTTTCCTTTGGGCGTGACTGGGGGTGGAATAAAGGCTGTTTTTTTCGGGCTTAGGGTGGAGGAAGGTTTCCCTTGGGCTGTGGGGATTTGGTAAAAAAGGCTGTTCTCCCTTATCAGGGCTGTGCGGAGGGTGGGAAAAAGGCTGTTCTTCCTTATCAGGGCTGTGACGGTGGTGGAATAAAGGGTTCTTGGCCTTTGGGTGGATGGAGTGGTAGGAAAAAAGGCTTTTCTTCCCATGGGTGTGGGGATGGATAAAGGGCGTTCTTCCCAGGTGGGGGGTGGAATAAATGTTCTTCCTTTAGGGGTTGAGGGGTTGATAGGTAAGGCCTTCGGTTTAAAGGGGGGAAGGTTTGGGAAAAAGCTGTTTGGTTAGGGCTTGGGGTGTGGAAAAAGGCTGTTCTTCTTACGGGGGGGAGGTAAACGGTTTCCATCTTTGTTTAAATGGATGTAGGAAAAGTTTCTTTTCAGGGCTGACTGGAGTGGGAAAAAGGTGTTTGGTTTGGGTTGACTGGGGTGGTAGGAAAATTTTTCTTTCGGTGTGGGTGGAGAAAGGTTTTCCTTATCGGCGGGGCGGAGTGGGGGAATAAAGGGTTTCTTCTTTCAGGGCTGTGATGGAGTGGTAAAAAAAAGGGGTTTTTCCCTTCAGGGGAGGGTAGGAATAAAGGTGTTCTTCTTTTTGGGCGTGACTGGAGTGGGGAAAAAGCTGTTCTTCCTTATCAGGGGTGGATGGAGGAATAAAGGCTGTTCTTCCTTATCGGGCTGTGACTGGAGTGGTAGAAAAAGGGTTTTCCCTTACAGGGCTGTGACTGGAGTGGTAGGAATAAAGGTGTTTTCGCCTTTCAGGGCTGTGTGGGTGGTAGGAAAAAGGTTTTCCTTAGGGCTTGTGGAGGGAGGAATAAAGGCTTTTTCCCTTTCAGGGCTGTGAGGGGAGGATAAAGGTTTTCCTTATCGGGGTGGGGGTTGGAGGAGGAAAAAGGCTTTCTCCTCTAGGGTGACGGGGGTAGGAATAAAGGTTTTTTCCTTAGGGGGTGGAGTGGTAGGAATAAAGGCTTTTTTCCCCCTTTGGCGGGGGGAAGTGGTAAAAAAGGTGTTCTTCTTTCAGGGTTGGATGGTGGAATAAAGGTTTTTCCTTTCGGGCTTACGGTGGGGTAGGATAAAGGTTTCTTCCTTTGGGTGGAGGGGTAGATTAAATTTTCCCCTTCAGGCTGTAGGGTGGTAGGAATAAAGGTTTTCTCCTTATCAGGGCTGTGACTGGAGTGGTAGGAATAAAGGCTGTTCTTCGGCCTTATCAGGGTGTGACTGGGGTGAAGGAAAGGTTTTCGGCCTTCAGGGCTGGTATGGAGTTGTGAATAAGCTGTTCCTTATACAGGTTTTGACTGGAGGGGGTAGAAAGGTCTGATTTTGCCTTACAGGGCGTGACTGGATGGAGGAATAAAGGCTGTTTTTCCCTTACAGGGCTGTGACTGGAGGTAGGAATAAAGCTGTTTCTTCCTTATCAGGGCTGACTGGAGTGGTGGGAAAATAAAGGCTGATTCTTCCTTATCGGGCTGTGACTGGAGTGGTAGGAATAAAGGCGTTCTTTCCTTATCAGGGCTGTGACTGGAGTGGTAGGAATAAAGGCGTTCTTCGCCTTATCAGGGCTGTGACTGGAGTGGTAGGAATAAAGGCTGTTCTTCGGCTTTTCAGGGCTGTGACGGGGAAGGGGTAGGAAAAAGGTGTTCTTCCCTTATCAGGGCTGGACTGGAGTGGTTAGGTTTAAAAGGCTGTTCTTCCTTTCAGGTTTTGACTGGAGTGGTAGGAATAAAGGCTGTTTTTCCCCTTTTCGGGGCTGGGACGGGGAGTGGTGGGAAAATAAAGGCTGTTCTTGGGCCCTTAATCAGGGCTGTGACTGGAGATGGGGATAAAGGTGTTCTGCCTTATCAGGGCTGTGACTGGAGTGGTAGGAATAAAGGCTGTTCTTCCTTATCAGGCTGTGACTGGATGGTAGGAATAAAGGCTGTTTTCCCTTATCAGGGCTGGACTGGAGTGGTAGGAAAAAGCTGTTCTTTCCTTTCAGGGCGGTGAAGGTGGTGGAATAAAGGCTGTTCTTCCTTATCAGCTGTGACTGATGGTGGGAAAAAGGCTGTTTCTTCCTTATCAGGGCTGTGACTGGGTGTAAAGGGTGTTCTTCCTAATCAGGGCTGGACTGAGTGGTGGGAATAAAGGCTTTTCTCCTTTATCGGGGCTTGACTGGGTGGAGAATTAAAGGGTTCTTCGGCTTATCAGGGCTGTGACTGAGGGGGTAGATAAAGGCTGTTCTTCGGCCTATCAGGGCTGTTGAGGTTGGAAAGGGGGCCTTTCGGGCTTTAGGGGGGGGGAAAAAATGGTTTTTTTATCGGGCTGTGACTGGAGGGGTGAAAAAATTTTTTCCCTACGGGCTTGACGGGTTTGGTGGGAATAAAGGTTTTCTTGGGCCTTTTCAGGGCGTGACTGGAGGGAAAAAAAAAGGGTTTTCCCCTTTGGGGGGGGGTGGTAAAATAAAGGGTTCTTCCTTTCAGGGCTGTGAGGATTTGGTGGGAAATAAAGGCGTTTCCTTATCGGGGTGTGATGGGGGGAGGAAAAAAAAGGGTGTTCTTTTTTTTGGGTGGGGGGGGGGAAAAAGGGGCCCTTTCCTT
>JAFLJL010001088.1:52500-60632 GCA_018398815.1 Conus ventricosus | reverse complement strand
AGGCTGCACATTAGTTCATTCCAAGCAGGGCTCTCCATTCCACTTTTCGCTTGTGAAGAAGGTCATGGAGTCAGTCAGTATCATGCTTGTTGCGTTTGAAACTGGCTTATGGATGTAAGCCAGTGCAGTGCTTGTGTCACTGCTTCTACCTCCATTGTTAGAGTTGAAGTTGTTAACCCGTTGAGCGCCTTTAGTCAGTCAGCTGACGCTGTAATAAAAGTGCTTTTCCAGTGCCCATGGGCATTCCCCTGACGTCATGCATTTTTCTTGAATTTTCATTCGTTACTATTTCTATCAACGGACTCAAATAGAGTTTGCGTAGAAAGCCTTATAATGTCTGTAGTCTTAAAATAATATGTAAATGACCACACGTGAGGGGAAAGCCCATTTATTCTCATCACTGACTGGATGACCAGCCAGCACTTCGTGTCTCGCTTGCAAAGATGGCGGCGCAATCTTCGACAAGCCCAGCGACCAAATCAACGTATTTACACAGCTGAGCAGGCTCTGCTGATGATTTTTGACAAAGACAATAATCTTTTATTCAACGACTCACTCGAGCATGAAGGTGAGATGATGATAGTGGTGGAATTGCCGACCATATTCGTCAGTTATTGAGTAGGGCTCTGTGACCTCAGTGTGTGTTCAGCTGACAGCGTCGAACGAGCCAGGCTAGTGTGTACTGTGCACTGCGTGCTGGTGTCCAGTGATGTGAAAATCAGCGAGAGAGGGGAGCGTGGCATGCTCGTGGCGTGACACACGGTGCAGACGGAAAGGAAGGGGAAGATGAGGGGTGAAAGAGAGGGTTGAAGTCGAGCAAGGGGTGTGGTGGGGAGAGGGGGGGGGGCGTGGTCGTGGACTGGTCAGTCTGCATCGAGTGTGAGCGTCTTGATAGACTTCCAAACTGTTTTACTTTCATTTACAGGTGTAGTGTGACAATACAAACTTTACTTTCAACTTTTTTGCTGTGTGTTCTTGTTTGGATGTGGTAAATATATTTGTTTTTTTGATCGTGCAAAAAAATCTATCCAAATCTAAAAGCCTAAATACTTTTTTATTATCAAAATTAAAACAAAAGAGGCCCAGATTCAAAATCTTCATTCAATTTCCTTCAAAAATGATATAGATTTCATTTTTCTATCTTTTGTAGTTTCTAAGCTAGAATTTTTTGTTAATTATCATGAGATTTCCCAGGCACCTGGGAACACCTTTGTTTGTACTATTGTGGGGCACTGAACGGGTGAACTGTGAGCACCATCGTCTTCCTGAATAGTTCGGCCATTTTGCTTCACTGTGTATCCCCAGCCTGACTTACCTTTGGTGACAGAACCGTTAGTGTATATTAAAATATCATCTTTTGTGCAAAGATCTTCAGCCAGCATCCGAATTTATGCATTGGTTTTGCCTTCTGGCCATTCTCGACAATGTCTTCCAAGTTCTGGAGCGATGGCAATTTGGTAGAGGTGCTTCAAGTGGTCTGGATATTTCTCGCATTCCTTGGTTTCTTTGACTTCTCCTAACTGGCACACAAGCTGCATACTGTCTTCTGCCTCTCCGATCCATGATTTTCCATGTCCTAGCCGAGCGCCTTTTGTATCCTTGACTGCCGCATGGAGTGGGTTTTGGGGATTTTCAAGAGAAGGAACAAAGGTGAAATTAATAAGGATTACATTTTCCCACCTTAGGACAGGCGCTCCGTTAGCAGTGAGGTAAGACGACGCATCTAAAAAGGCACGCCTGAAGACGCCCACCCATCCAAAAATTTCGGGTTCGAGTTCTGGCACCGCCAAAAAATTAAAGGTTGGCAGTAGAAGGGCATCTAATGGTCATGACCTGGATGCGGGCCGGCCCCCATTAGAGTGTAAGGAGTTTAGGACCAAAACAATTGTCTGATAAGGGTTTCTTCTCTGAAGCCCTTCTTATGTCAAGCTCACCCTTGAGTGTCTTGCTACTTTACTACAGTTCTGAACCATTGTCACTAAGCAGGCTGCAGCCCACTACAGACCGTTGGCGAATTGTTCTAAACAAGAACTTACATCAACATCCAGCATTTGATAGGCTGTACCCAAACATTCATGAAATTCTAGATTTGTTAATTCATTAATATACATATTTGAACATATTCATTGTTCAAATAAATCGTTCTTCGCCTAGTAGTTTTTCGGTCAAATCATATACGTAGTCATATATTTGAATCCACATTATTTCAACAGGTAAATGCCATGAGTCCACTCGATCAACAACTTCCACGGCACACTTTCTTTTCATAAAGCTCGAAACTATAAAATAATCGATCACACTACAGCCATGTGGTTTGCAGTTTCAGTTTTATCAAGGAGGCATCACTGCGTGCCGACTATTCCATATATGCTACGCCACATCCGCTAAGTTTGAGACCACACTATGGTTGATTTTAAGCTGATGGATAAAAGAATTAACAACTAAGATGAGATAATTGAAGTAGAGGTGGGGAAATTCAGCCATGTGGGGAAATTCACCATAACTATTATCGTCACATGAACCATTCAAGATAACAAAAGCAAATAAAGACATAAGTGGAGTGAAGGCTTTCCAAAGTTATTAACAGAACTGTATTTTAAACATTGCAAACATATTTAATATCTCTCAATATAGTTGCTGCGATTGGCATAATAAGCCATATCATCATTATCATCTTGTTCACGACTTGTCCTAGCATTTAATTCTTCCGCTATAGCAAAATACGCATCATATTTACTTACCTGTTGGACGACATTTTCTTCTAACATTAAATGAACTTCTGTTGAACTGTACAACGGATCTCCCTTAGGGACAATGTAACAAACAGTTAAGATAGAATTTTTTGTCAATATGTTGTAGCCTTCAATCGATTCTCAATGCAACAATATCAGTACAATCAGATTCATTTGCAAAACACAATGTTCAAGACTTCCTTACCATTGATGATTAGTAATACTCCAACCGATTTGATTTTTTTGAAAGATTTGATTGGAGGTGCAGTAATACTTATTTGTAAGTTGGAGTTTGTGAGTAGTTTCCTGGGTGTAGGTTTCCGTAAACTGAGGGATATGTATTGTTTACGCTTGAACTGATGAAATTGATAAGTGCGCCTGTGTCGGTAGTGTGTGTGTGTGTGTGTGTGTGTGTGTGTGTGTGTGTGTGTGTGTGTGTGTGTGTGTGTGTGTGTGTGTGTGTGTGTGTGTGTGTGTGTGTGTGTGTGTGTGTGTGTGTGTGTGTGAACACATGTTAGTGCGAGTGTTTGAGTGTGTGTTGAGCGCATTGAGTTGATCCCAAGAACTGCGCTATATAAAATCCATACATTATTATTATTATTAATTATGGCAGTTCCGCCATATTTCAACGCTCAGATCATTATTGATACTTCAAATTATGATGTAGATCTGAGTCGACTGTCAATAAATGTTTGTGCAACCAAAGTTTTGTAACTCAATGGACAAAAGCTTAATCTTAAAAACAACAACAACAATTTTACGTTAACCTTTTTTGGGGTCTGCAATTTTAGAAAGAAATTGGGAGGGCAAATATCCCTCCATTTACGGAAACCTACACTCAGGAAACTACACACAAACATCAACTTACAAGTAAGTATTCGTTTATATGTTAAATCTCCTTTCGTGTAGTTTCCGGTAAAACAACGGAATATTTGAGACTTCAACATTTGGTGTGCACAAACATCCAATTCATAAAATGCATACTCTAGTAGACTAGTTTTCACATTGCTACATTAACAGTAAAATCATAACATAACTCGGTCAAAAATCAATATACACAATTTATTCAACAGCATTTGAATCTATTGCACCTTGATCTTCAAGTGGTAAATTGTTATGAATATATAAGGATGCAGGCAGCTGACCCATATATGTAATTACACCAAATACACTTTGTGTAGTAAAAAGACAAAGGAACGTCTTGTAAAAGGACATCAAAGAAACTGTCCTTAAGAACTCTGTAAATACTCCGTGCTGTGCATTAAACGAGGATGATACTAGCATCTTTGCCTCAAAAACACATTAATTTGTCACCCAATAGCAAGGTCAAAATCTTTCCCAATAATACTGGAACACAAGGACAGAACAAGGTTTTGGAAAAAAAAGTGCTAATGCTGAAACGCAAGAAATTTGATCACTATCTGTATTATACACTCAAAAGACATGTTTCTGGTTTGGTTATAACACACACTAATTGTCTTTAGAAAAGTACTTGAGAATTGATGAACCTTGTGCACACTGTACAGCAAAGTGTGCTTCCAATGGTCTGTTGTAGAACCTGTGAAATGTGGTGGCGTTTAACCACCCAGCTCCTTTTAGAATGTCAGCCACTGGCACTCCTCTCTGAGCATGGCAGATGATGCTGCTCCACGAAAACTGTGTGATGCAAAGTTGTATATTCCTGCATCCCACAAAATATTCCTCAACCATCGTGACACAGAGTCCTTTGTGGCAGGTCCATGAGGCGTACATAACACAAACGAAGCTGATTTGGGTTTTTTTTTTTTTTTTACTTTTTGTTTGTTTTTTGTTGTTGTTGTTCTTTTTTTGCTGTCCCAACCTCTGCGCCACCTCAGAGGCAGTGCACCCACGCCGCTCATTCCGACACCCCATCCACAGCCATAGCCCGGCTGGCCCCGCCGCAGCCCCGGCATCAGCAATCCACAGGGAGCAGTCAATGTCAAGTCGTCAAGAGAAACCCACCGGAGGAGACACTGCACTGCTGCCGAGTCACTTCGGTGGTGTTCAGTGGCGCCTGTTCTGATCTAACATACGCAGGACACCACCTACTAAGCCCCGTACTGACGACAATAATTGCTTAGTCGCGGAGCCGGCGTGAGTGAGCTCTCCCTCCGGAGGGCGCCACCACGTCCGTCCAACGACAGCCCCCATGGACTCGCCGATACCGGTGACCCCGACGGAAGCAAACCAAGGCCACAGACGCGGAGAGGACATCGAAATTGAGGTCACCATGAGAGCAGCGCATGAAAGGCCACAGAATTTGAGACTTTTTTTTATGCTGATCAATGGGAATGAGGATGATTAAGATGACGCTAACGGATTTCCATTTCGGTCTGAGACCACATGACAGGGCTGTACTCTACGCTTCCTTTCATAATATACCCTGGCGTCAACCAGGCCCAAGAGATACAGGCACCTGCAGTGTTGGTAATGAAATTTGAGCAACGCTCTCAGAAACGCATCCATTAAGTGGATGAAACTCGACTGTGTGTTCCCAGTCTTCCCAACTGAGTCCGCAGCAAACTCAACTCTGGGTAGGAGCCGGTCGGGCAGAAAAACCCACATGACTCTGATGGGATTCGAACCCACGACCTCCCAGCCGGGAGTCCGCGACGCTAACCACTTCGCCACGGCGGCTGGTAAGCTGATTTGTTTTATTCTTTTCTAATCTCTTTTGTCCTGGAAATGTACTCTTTCAAACATCTTACAACACAGATAGTTTCATCCTGTTATTTCCTGGCCTTGATTGTTTGAGTTTTTCAATAATGTGGACAGTGCATGCGTTTGTTGTAAATTCAATGCAGCTAAGCTTTATCAAATGAATGGTTTGTACTCTCTGAGCTGTGGACAACAAAAGCAATGCACACAATTTCATTGGTAACTGCTTTAGAGATAAGTCAGGGTTTTCAGCTTGTTTCTTTATATGTTCTAACAGTACAGACACATCCCAAGCTTGCGAGTATCTAAGCATAGTAGGCCTAAGTTTAAAAATAAAAACTTTAAAAAATCTCACTATCTTAGGATGGGAACCAATCGACTTATCTGTGTCTGTAATGATTATGGCAGAAAAGGCACCCCTGGCCGTGTTTATCGCACTGTAGCTTAGCCCATCTTCAAACAAAACTGTCAAAAAAATCAATCAAAAGATTGACAGGTGGACAAAAGGGATCACAATCCCGTTCAACACAGAAAAATTCCCATTTAGTGTGCGTACTGCTTTTGGGTTGAGTCACGCCATGATGCACAGGCAATGCTATAAGCTGTTCCGGAAAAGCCTTGTAAGACTGCAAGAAGCTGAAGTTTTCTGTGTAGAGGGTGAACCTTGTCTGAATGACCCAGCTGCAAAACACGTTTTTCTTTTGGAAGTAAAATGGGATGTTGAATGAGAAAACTGAGCATTTGGTGATATCACACTGCTGTTGGCCAGTGTGGTAAGATGACTAGTCCTTCTGCTTGATCCTCGTCCATCGTGCGCAGAGTCCGTTGGATCAGACTGAAAGGTGGAAAAGCATAGACTATCCATCTGTTCCAATCCACTGTGAAAGCATTATTGCCATAGCTTCCAGTTCTGGTTCCCAAGACAAGAAAGGTTTGATTTGATAATTTAGTCTAGAAGCAAACACGTCAATCTGTGGGAGCAGCACTTTCTGTGACAGTTTCTGAAAAATAGTTGGATTAAGCCTCCACTCTGTGCTATCATTAAACTGTCTTGACTTTCTGTCTGCTTCCACATTTTGTTTTCTAGGCAAAAAACTTATCGTTAACTCAACTCCCTTGTCCTTACACCAGATCGAGATTCTTTTGGTAATCACATTACAAACTGCAGAATGTGATGCCGCCCCCACAGCTGTTCAGAGCAAGCCACTTAGTTTGAGAGTAAGGGGAGTTTACAGCTCACCCACAGCTGCAGAGGACAAGCCGTGAATGCAGATCAGGGAAAGGGTGTTTTCTGCAGGCTGCTCCCCACCAGCCAGCTAACAGCGCTGTACTTGGCGAACTGAATGTCATCTGTGTAAAAAGCCGTCTGGCAACAGTGTGTTCAGCATTGCTGAGCGGCCATTACAAGTGGGGCTGTTAGTTTGATAATTAGTAGTTGTCATGAAAAATGTAATATATCTGTGCTTTTGAGATGACTGAATAGCCAAATTCCCGACAATTCTTTTAATACCAAACTCGACTAGGTTTATTTTCCTGTAGATAATGTAGATATGGCATGAAAGCTTGTACACAAGTGGTCAGGCGACGTTCAAACAATGACAACACACACACACAATTGTGCAAAAATGACGTCATCACTTTCTGGGAACTTAATTTTCCCTAGTTAATTAGTACACAAGTTTGATACATGCCTCTGCTTGGACTACAACAACAAAAATGTTGGATTACAAATGTGTAAGACTTGTTTGTTCGGCCCTTTAACTAAGTGTCTCGAATGGGACGGAAATGTAAAGCTGTGCCCCCCCCCCCCCCCCCCCCATTTTCCTGATAAATGCAACAGCACATGTGTTGTCACATAGCAACTTTACATGTTGACCTTCTACTTCTTTAATGAAACTTTAAGTCTATACTCTATAGCCAACATTTCAAGGACATTAATGTGAAAAGATGTTTCACTTCTTGACCATCTTACTCCTGTTTCGCTTCCATTACAAACTGCCCCCAGCCACCTAACGTTAAGGCATCAGTTGTTATTTCAACAGAGGGAGCTTAATTTCAACTGAATAAAAGCTAACATTAGCATTGTTTATCCACCAGTTTAACTCTCCTTCTGCTTCTGGTGAAAGAGAAATAACTGTATCAAAATTCCTTTTGTTCCTCTGGAGTGCTACAGTTTTCAAACCTTCGAACTCTGTAATACAGAGGTCCCCATTTCACTGCAGGAAAGGCAGCTACCAATTTTCCTATGACCTGTGCTAATTCCCAGATTGGAAACGAAACCTTTCTTATCAACTTCTGACATGCTGTTACAATCTTTCTCTTTTTTTTCTGCAGACAAAGTCACAGTGATAGACTGAATTAAAAAAAATCCAAATTTTTGAACCGATTACCATTGCCAAAAAAATTCATCAAATGTCAATTGCTGCCATTCCTTGACAAATTGTTTCAACTTTCCAGCTTTAAAATGTCCATCTTCTTCCCAGCCCCCCCCCCCCCCCCCCCCCCGGCCACCGCCACCCCACACACACTACACACATTTCTTGAACAACGCTCAACACGAATTTGGGAATAGAAGAAAAGAACCAACCCCCATCCCCACACCCACACCCACCCACTCGCCTCCAATTTCGTGAACACTGCACAGGGTACAATTTAAAACAATCAGAAGGGAGCACCCACACCCACAGACAGACAGTCACACACACACACACACACACACAC